>CM064483.1:33457901-33565401 GCA_032716605.1 Paralithodes platypus | reverse complement strand
ATTGAGAAAGAGAACACAATTAGTTGTTTAGATATAAGTATCGAGAATAGTAACAACAGCTTCACTACTAAAGTGTACCGAAAACCCACTTTCACCGGCCTCTCCACTAAATTTAAATCTTTCATCCCCCTGAACTATAAACGCAACCTTGTCGCTACTCTGGCTAACCTTGCGTACAAAATCTGTTCAAATTACTTTCTCTTACACCAAGAATGTACTTAAAATGAAAGAACTTTTGCTCAGGAACGGTTTCCCCAAGTTCTTCATAGAGTTACACATCGGTAAAGCTTTAAGTAAATTATTGACGCCTGACACAGTCACACGTCATACGGTTCCATCTCGTATAGTCTACTTCAAGCTAGAGTACCAAGGACTTCAGAGTTACAATCTTAGAAACCAGTTAATCAAACTCATTCGGGACTGTTATCTCCTGATTGCATTAAGAGTGATTTTTAAAACAAAACAAACAATCGGTAAATGTTCCAATATAAAAGACAAAATTCCCACTGCTTTAGAATCTTCTCTGATATACCAATATACGTGTGACAGCTGTCAGGCGTCATATACATTATAGGAAAAAACAGAGAGACATCTGAGGACACGCATACACGAACACCTAGGTACATCTGCCCGTACTGGCAGACCCATCACCACACCATCATTTAGCGCCATTAGGCAACACTCACACACTTTAGATCATCCTATCAAACGAGCCTCATTCAAAGTTCTAGATAGAAGTCAGCTCCACTTCGACCTCCCCATCATGGAATCTCTACACCCCTATATCCTTAGACCCACAAAAGGTGACAATACATCCTCAGTCGATCTGTTCTGCTTTTAAGGTCTACTTGTATAACCCTGTGTGTAATAGCTTTTAATTTGTATTCTTATTGTTGTTATTATTTCTGATTATTACTATTTTATATAACTTTCACTATTTACTATTGTTAGAAATCATTTGATGCGAATTATGTTTTATCATTCAAATGATTACCCCCAACTCAAAATAAAGAAAGATAGTTTGTTTTTCTGCTTTTGACATTTTACAATTTAGATTAATATTAAACTTAGAATATATTATTTTATAATTTTCCTGTTAGCACTTTGCTTTTATATTAGAATAATATTTGTTGAAATAATATAAAAATATGTGAATATTAAATATCACATTTTCTTTTCTATTTTAGGTCTGATGATGCAACATGCATAGTTGCGAAACGTAACCTTAATAAAGATGTTCGTCTACGCCCTGGTTTTACTGTTCATCATAAATCTGCGCTTTCCACGCAACGAGTCTATTGCCAGTATATATATATACATATACTGAATATTATACAGTGGTGGGCACGGTTTCCGCCAATCAGCTAACAGCTAATAGCGAAGCTAATTTTTCGTTAGTTAGATAGCTTTTAAACTAACTTTGGAAATCGTTAGTGGACCGATTAGCTTCCACTAAATTTACTGCCGCTAACTGTAAGTGTGCATTCGCTGTTAAACAAATTAATACAAAACAGTGTATTGGTCAAAAACTTTTGCAAACCCTAAAATTACACATATTTATATGAGTATGTAATTGCAACAATCAGTATTACACTGACTATATTACGTCACATTCACATGTAGACAAGACACGACTCATGAGTCATGTTATGACGTCACAACGTGTTTACTTGCGGGACTTGAGGGTAACCCAGCAACAGAGCATGTGTTATAGAAAGTGTCACTGTGCCACAGCATACATTATTATTGAGTCCATTGACTGACGACTCGTACGTTCATAACTCTAGTCGCGACTCCTGATTGACTTGTACGCCTACAGTATGTGTTATGTTTTTATTAAGTGTCGTGAGCCTAGCGCCGACTTGGGAAAATCGCTACAAAAAGACTACGACATTTACATTTTCAAAATGTTACCATAGATTGTTGAGGCATCTATTTGGGTTTATATTTGTATATATTTATTGTTATATACTTATATTTGTGTGTGTGTGTGTGTGTGAAATTTGAGTTTTGCAGGGCGATTGACCGATTATGAAGTATTACTGAAAGATGTTTTGAATAGCCTAAACTCTCTAGATAGCATAGGCCCTTTTTAAATTATATTAAATCTAACTTTAGCCTGCATCAGAGGTAAACGGTCATCATGGTGCTGAAGGGGTTAAGCTTATTGATTTGGTTCTACTGTCTATGCCTACCCCCAAGTTTTATAAATCAATAACAACAATTTCGATTCGACAGAAGTGTCGTTACATTGCTCATGAGTCATGACTCATGAGTAAATATAATATAAGCCATAATTACTATATATTTAATATTATTTACTATCTAGTAATATCATATTGTTCTTATGATATTGCATACTGACACTGTTGTACATAACTCACGAGAGAAACATTGTATTTTAATTTTAGCTACTCGCTAATATATTTTTTGTCTCTGTGAGTGAGGAGGACAAAAGGCAGAACTGCCTGTATCGAGGGCCTCCACCAGAGCTGAAAGAGTGACAGGGTGGTATACACTGGGAAAGCTCTGAGGAACATTGATTATTATAGTAGCGATAGAATAGCGAGAGAGATGCAACATTGCGAAGAAGAGAGCAAGATATATGGAATTTAATTTTGATTAACAGTGTCCGTAAATATTGTGATACAGTAGTAATTCTGAACAGTCTTGTATTAATGTATGCAAATAAATTTGATTGTAAGCTAATGTATATTTAATTGGTTCATTTAATTATATATGTAAAACAGGCTGCACATGTACATTCATTAATTATCTGACCATGGCATTCTATGATTCTACTAACCTATGTTTTGGAAAGCTGTGTCTAAGCAGTAAGCTACAACTACAACCTACAGTACAGCATATTATAGTTTTAGCTTTCTAGGTCTGTGTTTAAGGGTTTTAAATGGAAAAAATCATCCAATGCTAAATTCACATCATACAAGTTAGCTGTTAACTGTTATCGTTAACTTCCACTAATTTCATTAGCAATTTATTGATTCAGCGTTATCGAAGCTAACGTTCTAAATTAGCGGATTAACGGTTATCTCAACTAACTTTTCGGTTAGCTGTGCCCACCACTGTATCTATTTTATCTATTCTATTGCCTGACGCCGTGATCCCTGAAGGGGTGGCCACGAATGAAACGACCCCATGCACCTCTGTCCCCAGTCAGTCCTCCCTACCACCACCGCCTTCAATCATATATTTCTTCACTCCATCCTTCCACCTCTCTTTCGGTTTACCTCTCCCTCTCTGTCCTTCCACCTCGCTCTCGTATACCCTCTTAGTCATTCTCTCACTTCCCATATGTTCCATATGACCGAACCATCTCAAGGTGTTCCTTTCCACACTTTCCAGCACATCTATCTCCACACCACACCTCCCTCTTACTTCCTCATTCGTCTGTCTATCCCTCCATGTAACTCTGGATGCAGTTCTCAAGTAACTCATTTCCACCCCTCGCACTCTTGGTCTGAGTCTCTCTACCAACGTCTATGCTTCGCTTCCGTAAGTCAGTGTCAGAATTACCAAACTGTCATGCATGGACTTCTTCACTTCCATGCTGACCACCCTATTTCTTGTTACTACTTTCAGCATTCCTAATACCCTCTTCCCCTGTTGCACCCTCTCCCGCACATCTTCATCCATACTCCCATCTTTACTCAGCACACTGCCCAGATACCTAAATGAACTGACAATCTCCATAGCCTGACCGTTGAACTTCACCTCACACTATGTGGCTTCACCCCTTTCGAAGACCATAACCTTGCTCCTCCCCGCATTTAGCTTCAGATTCCGTTTTTTGCACACTGTTCCATACATATTTACCAGACCAGGCAACTCACATTCATTATCGCTCATCAGAACTGTATCATCAGCAAACAGCAGTACAGGTATCTTCCACTCGTTTCCCTCCCTTATCAGCGACACACCAACATCCACTGTTCTTCCTTGTATGTCTTGCATGACTCCATCCATATATACATTAAACAACCACAGGGACATCACACACCCGTTTCAACCCAACATTCAACACATTCAGATTTAAGAACTCGCACTCCTCATTCTCCACACATACTGCCGTCTTTGCACCATCATACATGCTCTTCACTGCTTTCAGCAACTTCCCATCTACTCCGTATATTCTAAGTACTTTCCACATACCTTCTCTATCCACTATGACATAGTCCTTCTTCAAGTCCATAAATGCAAATACAGCTTTTGTTGCTTCTCCATATATTTCTCCACAACACATTTCAGGGTATAAATCTGATCTACACATCCTCTTCCCTTCCTAAACCCGCCCTGCTCGTCACCTATCCATTTTTCCGTTCTCGCTCTCACTTTCTCAATTACTACCCTACTGTCACGTTCTCTACTACACTTAGAAGACATATTCCTCGGTGGTTACCACACACTCCTCTTTCCCCTTTACCCTTATATAGGGGGACTATTATGCCTGTCTTCCAGTCATCAGGTGCACTCCCATTCTCCCATGCTAGATTACACATTTTCCATACCCCTTTGATCGCTATCTCACCACCATACCTCAGCATTTCCCTACACACTCCATCTATTCCTGGTCCTTTCCCCAACTTCATTCATTTCACACACTTCTGACCTTTTGATCCCCACCTCCTCCTCCACTACTTTTCTTCTCCCTCCCATACCCTATCCAACTATGTTTGCTTTATCTTCATTCCTTGCATTCAGCAATTCGTTAAAGTATTCCCTCTGTACAATGTATATATTATATATATATATATATATATATATATATATATATATATATATATATATATATATTGTAACATCCGTACCTACCGGATGTCATGTGACCAGACCAACCTGTTGAACGTGACTTTACAACTACAACCGCGTGGCAATAACTCAACCCTGCTTACGTGAGAGAGAGAGAGAGAGAGAGAGAGAGAGAGAGAAAGAGAAAGAGAGAGAGAGGGGGAGAGCGGCCCAGCAACTTCCTGCATTCCTTCATATTCCTCGCTTTCCCGCCAAATCTGCGTGTGGAGGGCGGGGCACCTGTGACGTGGTGAGCTTCTAACACCTGGATTGGCTACACCACACCTGCTTCTCACCTGTAACTGGTCGACGTGTTTCCTGCCTTCTTACTGGTTCCGGCACCTTTTTCCTACCTTCGAATTGGAGTAGCTAGGTCGAGGGAACGATATATAAGCCGGGGATTTGATAATTCAAACTAGACACATTCTAAGCTGGGAGGTGGAAAGAGCTACATGGAAAGAACAGGCTTGTGTATTATTATGTGTTAAGTTGTGTCCCATAGTGACCTCTTACACGCTAGTTAGGGATTATTTGTGACTATTAATTAACCAGAGGTATGTCGAAAACATACACTCATTTGCTTTAAGATTTTGTGATTGGAGAAATCATATATGTTTAATTTAATTGGAGAAATCATATAGAGAGGATTGGAGAATCATATATGTTTAATTTAATTGGAGAGATATATATTTTGAATTACCGGTACTGTTTAATTTTGGTGATTAGAATTAATGTTTGATTCAGAGATGATTTGTGATTGAATATTCTACTTTATCTATTAACAATTAACTTACTTGATGTAAAGCTATTGTCATTCATAATTAATGATTAAGCGTTGTATAAGTTAAATACTTACCTGACTATTATTCGGAATAGGCATTGTAAAGGCCTAAGCCTACTAAACTTTAATTTGTACTTTAGTGAAATCAGAACATATGCAAAACGATCCTGAACTCTATCATAACTTTCATTGCTTATTATTTTGATTAAATGTAAAATGCCTTTATTACGTTGTGTTACGAATCTGGATCTCAGTTGTTTAGAGACGGTATACGAAAATAATGCCTAATGCCAATGCACCTTGTCTCTCTGCCAAACAACACCACGACGCAACAGGTAAGAACTTTATGAACGCTTCCAGGCTCTTCTCAGGGCTTAAGGTGCACACTGCCCTGCTCCTACTCTGAATAATAAGTAGAACAGAAATAATCATGTAACTCACTAGCTACGAGAACTCGAAACCAACACCGGGATAAGCAATGCTGGGTTGGATAATCAAAACAGTTAAATACATATAGGCTACCAGCAGACATCAACGAAAAAAGGAGTGCAGGTGTACTTCGAGCATAACAGGCTATGCGCGCCCTCGACAATACTATACCGTGCGCAAACCAGCCAACGGTAATCCACTCTCAACCCAAGAGAGTTGCATATAATAATATTGCATATATGTAATGAACTAACAATACTAGGCAGTGTCCTAAGATGACTACTAACCTCGGGGTGATATTTGTGGAAGCAATTTGCCCTGACCACCTCTAATATCACACCAATATATCCTGCTTCAACCTGGGCCCCCCAGTGAGTAACCGCCCAAAACTATGAACTCTTAGAGTCCACCTCCCACACTCACTTAACTATGGGGGGGGGGGTCCAGACTGAAGCTGGATTCCTTATTAATATTAAACACTCCGTTGCCTCAGTTCGAAACCCGAGATAGGGAACACACAAGTGCTGGGGCAGAACCGTCAAGGCTGTTACCGGGTCCTAAGCACGAACATTGGGAAAAAGATGTAGGGATTATGGATGTGTGTGTGTGTGGAATGTCTATGGGATTACCAGTGCTTATTAGTAAGGACCCTGGCAAACCTCCTAGCTCTTCCCTATCACGAATTCCGAAGTAGCCAGCGAAGGTTCAGAATATATGATGAAAATGGAAAGACGGTAAAATGCTGATCAGAGGAATGGAATAATAAAAAAGGGAGAACTAGATGTCTAGGATTCTCTGTTAATTACGTTACGTTACTCTTATGCATGCAAGGAAACAAATAAACAGGGGCAGATTGTTGTACCACTAGAGAGGGCTACCACCACCTATACTGTCTGTTACGACTGAGGTTTAAATATATCAGGGCTCTTATTAATTGGGCTAGTAATGGCATAAATGCTACAACGGAAAGCGCTAGATCCAACCTCTGATGTATATTCCAGTGAACAAAGAACACAAATACTCTCCAGAGTTCTATATGCAATAATAGGTTATCAAACTCTCAATAAATGTGCGTCTACTCTAGGCTTAATGTTATGTGAAAACAGCCTATTACTACCTATAACCGAAGGTGCTTGGTTATGGTATACAAAGTAAGGTGGTAAGAGAATTTACAGCTTACGTTACTTTAATCAATAAATGTCAGGCACTCCTGCATGAAAGAAAGTGCACTAAAGTCCTTCAACACCAACAAGGAATCTTCTTTAAATGTTAGATGCTATCAAAGATGCTCGAATCGGAAATGGAACCCAAAAAGGCAGGCAGCGGAATAATGCTCGTGCAGGCTATGCACACAAAAAGGCAGGATATATAATGCAGTCGGAGCCAAGAATATCCTAAACGCCACAACAATAATAATAATCGCCACGACAATGCAGTATTCCTATCAACAAAAAGAGCCTAAGTCATTTGTGTCTCAATACATCAAACTAGGCTGCGAAATGCTTGTGTAATCATAAACGGGTATGCATAAAAGAGTAATTGGTTTCATATACTTAATGTCTACTGTGACTGATAAAGTCTAGCTAGAGTCAATGATACGAGATACTGGTGTGCATGGCATGCCGCCTAGCCTAGTGCAAATCTCAAGTCTGTGCGTCAAATATTACGTTATAATGAAGGGTAGCTCTCTTGAGAAACCTTAATACCGAAGTATTAAGCGTTCTCCTGGCGTACCTCAAAGACAAACAACGAGCTTAGAACAGTGCAGAATGGTATAGGCAAAAAGCCCTCATTGGTGTATGCTCTACTCTCAATGGCACACAGACTAGAATTTACCCAATCAACTCCAGTTCTCAGGTATGTCGTGCAGCTTTCAACTAAAGCCAGCACCCATCGGAAACAATACCTTATAGTATCAGACTCCTAGTCTAGCATTATCTAATCCAGCAGAACACTAATAATTATAGGAAGCAGTACTGAACAATATGGATGCCAACCAATGCTTCGTGATCAACTTATCTTAACAACTAAAATACATGGGTTATATAAGACCTTAACGCACAATACAACTGGCCAGCATGAAGCTGATTATGCAGAGTTAACCAGAGGGGGTATAATATTAATAAAAGGTGGTGAAAGATATGGAAAATGAGAGAGATAGGCAGAGGAAAAGGTTCTCAGGTGCAGAGAGGGGGACAGATATAAAAAAGATAATAGGGATGCGTTCTAGAAACCAGATCTGAGGGAGAGAGTGGCAAGAGAGCTGTATATATACTAGCACTAGCTCGCACGGCGTAGGCAAAGTGGTAACAATTCCTTCAGCCAATGCCAAAGAAGCCAGCCAAACATGACATCACCAAGCATGGTAAAAACTCCTCCAACCAATCCCCAAGAGGCCAGCCAGCCGTGACGTCATCGAGCATGGCAAAAAACACTGCGCGCCTCCTCTCACTCTGTTCTACTCTCTCTCTCTCTCTCTCTCTCTCAAATCCTATAATTACTACTTAATGATAAAACATATACTTTGCAATTAAATATATAAAGCCTTGACATGGGCGAAAACAAAGAGCCTTTCTGGACTGCCCATGACACGAGCTTTCATATGAAATAAAGCACACAATAATACATCAACTGTTGCCACATCCACTGCCCTGGCGATCCTAGCGCGTCACTGTAGGACAAGCCATGCGGTTCTAACGGAGTGGTTAACGTCACACCCCCCCAAAAATTTTCCCAGAGGCCCAAAGCTCAAACAAATCTGATGGTTAGAACCCATGCTATATCTCTACTTCCCATCACCCAGTGGCAGTAAAATATCTGGCACAGTTCTTCAACAAAATTGTTTACAAAATTATAACCCTCCCCAACACAATAGGTTAAATCATATGTAGTTATGCTCCTCAGGAGCGAGCTTCTCTAGCCCAGCATTCTGAGAGGAGTGCAACTCAGAATTACTGCTATAACATACTGAAAAAATTTAACTATCAAAGAAAGAGTTTTTATTTGATTTTTATGTTTTTAATTTGTTTATTTCGGCTGCACTATAGGGGCAAGCCTAGTTTTTTTCTTCTATACCAAACGCTCAACTCCTGCTTTACGACCCAATACGCTGGGCTACAACCGCGAGCCAACAAGCACCAAGTGCAAAATACTATTCATACTAAAGCAGGAGGCTACCCGTGTGTCAATCTACCCAGGATCATATACCCTTGAAAGACAATCTGCAACCACGTTGTCACAACCGGCAATATGGCGTATGTCCAGGCTATACTCCCGTAACACCAGCGACCACCCGGTCAGCCTCATATTCCGATTGTGAAACTGGTCCAAGAACTTGAGAGGGTGATGATCTGTGTAAACTACAATGACTGGATCATAGGCTGGAACATAGACCTCAAAATGCCCAAGCACAACAGCCAGTAGCTCCTTCTCGACAACAGAGCAGCTCCCCTGGGCTGAATTGAACTTCTCCGAGCAGAAACTAACAGGATGCTCCAGCCCATCATCGTCCTCTTGCATAAGGACGGCACCAGCCCCCACACCACTAGCATCCGTTGCTAGTTGGAAAGCTAGGCTAAAGTCAGGGGCCCTGAGGATCGGGTGAGTGCACAACAGGTGTTTTACTACTCTAAACGCCTTCTCACACTCAGGCGCCCATTTGACTTTC
Source organism: Paralithodes platypus (assembly GCA_032716605.1). NCBI lineage: Eukaryota > Metazoa > Arthropoda > Malacostraca > Decapoda > Lithodidae > Paralithodes > Paralithodes platypus. Next base: position 33,555,718 of record CM064483.1, on the reverse strand, counting down.
TTATCCTTCAAGTTATCCTCCACCTGAGCTTGACTGTCCCGTTCTCCTTCTCCACCTTGACTGCTAAACGTCATCACAGGCACAGTGAGAGGCTCAGGGGGGTGCCTCACATACTCCTTCATGAAATTAACTTGACATAACTGATTGCGCTTATGTCTTCTGGAGTGGCTACCAAGTAATCCAGGTCCGATAGCTCCTCAACCACCCTATAAGGACCAGTGTACTTCGCGGATAAGGGATGACCTACAAGGGGCAGTAGAATCAACACCTCCTGACCCACGTGAAACTCCCTGAGTTTAACCTTGAGGTCGTACCTGTCCTTCATGAGGGACTGAGAGCTAGTCAAATTACGGCCAGCCCACTCCATCCAGACTGCGCAACATCCGTTCTCGACTGTCGAGGACATACTTGAGCATAGAACAAGGTTTTTCTGCGCCCTCCCATATTTCTTTAACCATATGGAGAGGCCCTCTGACACGGTGTCCAAAGACGAGCTCATTAGGGCTGAATCCCAAACTTTCCCCAGGTACCTCCCGTGCAGCAAATAAAACATATGGCAGGCCAATATCCCAACCTTTCCCACCCTCAAAGCAACAACAACGAAGCACAAATTTTAAGGCTGAGTGCCATCGCTCTAACACACCCTGGCTCTCCGGATGATACGCAGATGACCCAACCGTAACAATCCCAGGCTGCGGCACTGCTTGAACAAAGAGGTCAGAAGTGAAGTTGGATCCTTGGTCTGACTGAATCTCCCGCGGGTAACGTTACTGGGAAAAATACACTAGCAAGTTCCGGACCACCGTCTTCGCTGACCCATTTCTCATAGGGTACGCGTCAGGGTACCTTGTTGCTACATCTCCCATCTGTGCATCACTGTCCTCCTCCGACTCGACAGCACCGGTACCACATTCAAGAACCTCCGGGTCTTCTAATTGCAATTTACGAATGTCCGAAGGAGCAAGCTTATCTAAGTGTTTGCGAAACAACTCATGCCCCCCTCCTACATTGAATTTAGCCTCCCGTTGCTCTCTCTCTGTGTATCGTTGCTGTCCTTTCGTCTTTTTAAGCCCATCCTCTGCCTTCTTAGTAACAGTTAATGGGTCTTCTCCAGACTCGAAAATTGGTCCTAATAATGAGTCCCCGAGAATGTCCGTTGATACTAAACTCTCAACCGCATCAACTTTCAACCCCTTCTTGGTACCTTTCCTCCGCTTGTCTAAAGACTTTTGACCAGAATGTGACTCCCTTGATGCAAGAGATCTGGTGACAACACACACCATAGGTTGCACCTGACACTTCTCAACCCACTCCTGCTCCTCCCTACTCACGTCGGCCGGCTTCTCGGCAACGACTAAGGGTGGAGCCTCAGAAGTAGGCCCCGCAAAGTCGTTGCCGAGAAGGAGGTCGACGCCCCCAACAGGTAACTTCTCCACAATTCCTACATCCAGGTCACGAGTCACACCATCAACTTCCATCTTCATTCTTACAAGTGGGTATGACCTTGTTGCATTAACTCCCTGAACCACAACCACCCGCGCCGTATTTACAGGTTTACCAGTGAAATTTCTCAACAGTGTTTGCGATGCCCCAGTGTTACGCAAAATTCTCACCTCATGTCTTCTACCCACCCACTCCACACAACCGAGTCCCCTGTGGTCACTAAAGGCATCACGGACAGGGAATAAGCCTTCCGGATCCTTCTGCACTGGCAGTGTATTTACCTCGGAAGAATTGCCTCTAACAAACTCCGATGTCCTCTTGAACACTCCAATGCCATGAGCAAAAGACACGGCTGCCGGAGGAGGTCGACTAGGGCACTCATTTGCTTTATGACCCTCCTGGTGGCAACTAAAACACATAAATTTCGGTTTCGGCTTATACTGTGATGTAAAAGGCCCCTGACTTTTCTTATACGGTGTGGTGTAAGGTTTGGATTCAGTTTTAGTTTCATGGCTCTTTTGTGTAAATGTGTCATTGCTATGGGGAGGGGGAGGATAACGGTCCCTAGCACTTACATCGTACTTCTGTGAGGACCCGCAACCCCGAATCAACGACAGCCGTCGATCAGCCATTTCTGCTGCTTCGACTAGAGTTCTTGGGTTTTTCTCCTTTAAGTTCAAAGTTAGATCACCGCCCGTGCTCTTAAAGAACTGCTCCAACATCATTAACTGCTTAATTCCATCAAATGTTGTTACCTTCTCAGATCGGAGCCAGTTCCCCATAGCATCGGACAAGTCCCGGGCGTGTTCCAAAAAGGTGCTATCTCTTCCCTTAGTTACACCCCGGAACTTCAAACGGTACGTTTCTGGTTGCAGTTCGTAAGCCCTCAGGACAGCCTCCTTGAGATCCTCATACACAATACATGACTCAAAAGGTAACGCATCGTAGGCTTTAAGACCCTTGCCTATTAATCTAGAGGATATAAGTGTTGCCCATTTATTCTCTGGCCACTGGTGTTCCTGGCACTTCTTCTCAAAGCGTGCACAAAATTCTGTTACCCCACTCTCATCAAACACCGGAACTAGTTTCAATAAGTGCGAGAGAGATTGATCATGAGCACGGTTACCAGCCCCAAGGTGCTGTCCCGTTGTCTCTACTCGCGACTTCTCTACGTTCCTGTCGGCACAGTACCTAGTCGACTCTAAATCCGCTTGGATTTTTGCTAGCTTGGCTCTCTCTTCTATCTTGGCTAATTCTATTTGCTGCTGAAGCTGAAGGTCAGATGCCCTGCTAGCCTTTCTCTCTTTGATCTTAGCTAATTCTATTTGCTGCTGATGCTGAAGCTTAGCTAATTCGAGCTGAAGCAATAATTCTGGAGTTAACCCTTGAGGAGGTGAAGGTGCTACAATGTTTGAAATTACCGGTGGTCCCCCCAGGGGCAACCCACCCTGCCAGTCACCACCCAACTGTGGAAGCGTACTCGGGGTCGGCAAACTACTGGAATGGCTGGGAGTCGAGTGTAGGGGAAGAATGGCCGAAGGGCTCTGAGCACTCAACCCCTCTCGCTCACCAGTCACCCTGCCCAGTACACACGTTATCAAGTTATCCCTGGTCATGCTGCTAGTACCCGCATGACCGATAGCTGTGGCCAGGCATTGAAGACCGTACCGATCCATACCCTCCAACCGCTCGGCAGTAACAGGCCATTGCAAAAATATCCTAGCATCCTCCTCACAGTTCACCTGATTAACCCTTTCATCATGCTGCTGTTCCTCAGTTTCGACATTACGTACTGTGTCTCCATTCTCCTCTGATCCGGTATAAGACATGATGCTCACAAAAAATGTTCACCACAATATTCAGAAAAGAAGCACCCCAAACTCTTATAGCTCAATATACACACAAAAATTCTCGGATATACTCGGATATACTATGTTGCAAAAAAAAATTATTCCTGCTGATCCCTGCAAAATATTCCCCAAAACAACAAATGTTCCCTGCTAATAAATGTAGGTTCACCAAATCCTGGCAAGGTCGCCATTTGTTACGACTGAGGTTTAACCCATAACTAGCGGCGCGCAACATAAGTCTAGTGTAATAAATCTGGACTATCTTGCGGCGCTCGACATAGGTCGTGTGGCAATTTCAGCACGTAATATTGCTGAGAGAGAGAGACAAGTGGTGGCAGGAGAGTAGCGAGCGTATGACTGCTCCAGACCACCGCGGCGAACCTACTGACACGAATCCCACCTCCTCCCTCCCTCGCTATATACGGAATTGTATGGGGAAAGTGCCGAATTACATGCTTTTTGCACTCGCGTTGCGCGGTTGTTGCAAGAAAACTAGCCATCATAAAAGGATCGTTATGGTGTCATTGGATAGCTCTGTTTATGCCCTTTCAGGGATAGATACTTGTTTTACGCTCTGGGTCTTATTTAGGCATGAAAATGATCACGTAAACAGCCCTATTTTGGCTAAAAACACCCCGCTGGGCGGTACATATAAATAAACCGCTAGCCCGCTAATCTTGTGTTAAATATATCAGGGCTCTTATTCATTGGACTAGTAATGGCATAAATGCTACAACGGAAAGCGCTAGATCCAACCTCTGATGTATATTCCCAGTGAACAAAGAACACAAATACTCTCCAGAGTTCTATATGCAATAATAGGTTATCAAACTCTCAATAAATGTGCGTCTACTCTAGGCTTAATGTTATGTGAAAACAGCCTATTACTACCTATAACCGAAGGTGCTTGGTTATGGTATGCAAAGTAAGGTGGTAAGAGAAGTTACAGCTTACGTTACTTTAATCAATAAATGTCAGGCACTCCTGCATGAAAGAAAGTGCACTAAAGTCCTTCAACACCAACAAGGAATCTTCTTTAAATGTTAGATGCTATCAAGATGCTCGAATCGGAAATGGAACCCAAAAAGCCAGGCAGCGGAACAATGCTCGTGCAGGCTATGCACACAAAAAGGCAGGATATATAATGCAGTCGGAGCCAAGAATATCCTAAACGCCACAACAATAATAATAATCGCCACGACAATGCAGTATTCCTATCAACAACAAAAAGAGCCTAAGTCGTTTGTGTCTCAATACATCAAACTAGGCTGCGAAATGCTTGTGTAATCATAAACGGGTATGCATAAAAAGACTAATTGGTTTAATATACTTAATGTCTACTGTGACTGATAAAGTCTAGCTAGAGTCAATGATACAAGATACTGGTGCGCATGGCATACCGCCTAGCCTAGTGCAAATCTCAAGTCTGTGCGTCAAATATTACGTTATAATGAAGGGTAGCTCTCTTGAGAAACCTTAATACCGAAGTATTAAGCGTTCTCCTGGCGTACCTCAAAGATAAACAACGAGCTTAGAACAGTGCAGAATGGTATAGGCAAAAAGCCCTCATTCGTGCATGCTCTACTCTCAATGGCACACAGACTAGAATTTACCCAATCAACTCCAGTTCTCAGGTATGTCGTGCAGCTTTTAACTAAAGCCAGCACCCATCGGAAACAATGCCTTATAGTATCAGACTCCTAGTCTAGCATTATCTAATCCAGCAGACCACTAATAATTATAGGAAGCAGTACTGAACAATATGGATGCCAACCAATGCTTCGTGATCAACTTATCTTAACAACTAAAATACATGGGTTATATAAGACCTTAACGCACAATACAACTGGCCAGCATGAAGCTGATTATGCAGAGTTAACCAGAGGGGGTATAATATTAATAAAAGGTGGTGAAAGATATGGAAAATGAGAGAGATAGGCAGAGGAAAAGGTTCTCAGGTGCTGAGAGGGAGACAGATATCAAAGGGATATGAGGGATGCATTCTAGAAACCAGATCTGAGGGAGAGAGTGGCAAGAGAGCTGTAAATATACTAGCACTAGCTCGCACCGCGTAGGCAATGCGGTAACAATTCCTTCAGCCAATGCCAAAGAAGCCAACCAAACATGACGTCACCAAGCATGGTAAAAAACTCCTCCAACCAATCCCCAAGAGGCCAGCCAGCCGTGACGTCATCGAGCATGGCAAAAAACACTGCGCGCCTCCTCTCACTCTGTTCTACTCTCTCTCTCTCTCTCTCTCAAATCCTATCATTACTACTTAATGATAAAACATATACTTTGCAATTAAATATATAAAGCCTTGACATGGGCGAAAACAAAGAGCCTTTCTGGACTGCCCATGACACGAGCTTCCATATGAAATATAGCACACAATAATACATCAACTGTAGCCACATCCACTGCCCTGGCGATCCTAGCGAGTCACTGTAGGGCAAGCCATGCGGTTCTAACAGAGTGGTTAACGTCTCATGTCTGACCGCCCACGAGAGAATGGTGAGGCCTGGCCCTGGCGATGCTAGCGGGAGCCAGGCTAAAACTAAGAGAGTTGCAATATATCACCACACGATATGATAACACTAAGAGACTTCACATGAATAACTTACACTACAGTATTCCTGTGTTAACAAATTAACTAAAACAGAGTGGCAGATAAAATAAAGTACATCTTGATATTGCAACAAAACTAAACTTGCAATGGTCACATAATTAAATGAAACTGATGGGGCAGGCAAGCTGGCCGCCCTCTCCCTCCCTCCCCGAGACAGGAGCAACCTCGCCCCCCTCCACTTCCTACCTTACCACGCCTAGCATCAAAATTACAGCGTTGCCCCAAAAACATAACTTCATACACAAAACTAGTAACACTCTATTGGCTGATTCTACAAAAATGTTTATTGAGACAAAAATGCTTAGAGGCACGGCAAAACTAGGGATGAGTAATTGGAAGGGTATCGGAGTGAAACTCACAATACCAGGTCATTCTAATACTAGACTTTGGCACAGCTGCTTTAATAAGTCAGATGCCACTAACGTAACCGTCTAGTTACTCCTAAAAGACTCTGGTCATTGTGACACCCTCACACGTGTGGGGGGGGGGGGGGGGGGGAGTTTTGAAGCTTTGAAACAAAACTTTCATCATTAGTTTACAACAGCAAAATATGTACATTTGACAGTCTTTTGTATTTTTTACATTTTATAGATTTTTGTAACATGGAGTAGATATTACTTACTAACTAAATAGCCTCGTGCTCTCCTATCATTCTTCAGAGGACTCACGGGACAGACAGTCTGCCAGGACATTATCAACACCACGGATGTGCTAACATCAAGATGATATTCTTGCAAAATCAAACTCCAGCGAGTAAGTCTCTGGTTTTTTGTCCTTGAGCCTATTAAGAAACTGCAGAGGAAGATGGTCAGAGTAGATTCTGAGCACGGGCCCATATGGTGGCAAATAAACAGCAAAATGGTGTAAACTCAAAATAATAGCTAGCAACTCCCTTTCCATCACAGAATAAATATTTTGTGCTCGGTTAAACTTTCTCGAAAAGTAGAAAAGGGGGTGCTCAACATCATCCATGTAGACTAAACAATTGGGGACATCATGCACAACCATGTCCACAAACCGCTGAAAGGTGGCGGGAGCATTCTTCAAGCCGTAAGGCATTACCTGGCACTGATACACTCCTCCACCCACCACAAAACTAACGATTTTCTTGGCACGTTCAGGTAGTGGGACTTGCAAATAGCCTTTAACTAAGTCCACTTTTGTGATGAACGTGGCTGCCCCAATCTTGTCTACCGAGTCATCAACTCTCGGTAAAGGGTAGGTATCTGTCTTGGAGAGTAAATTTACTTTGCAAGGTGGTAATTTTATAGGCTTGTTCTCTCCCACATCGAGGTCATGCACCGCCCAAGATGTCAAACCTGGTGCATCCCCAAACACGTGTGGATAAGCCCACAAGGTAGTAAACATCTCCTCAACCCTTTCCGGAGGTAAATGGGTCAATTTCTCCCGCAGAACCAGGTACCCGTTCTCTGCCCATGTCCCAGCCGGCACAGCCTCACCTGGGAAAAACTCCCTCTCCTCCTCCTGCTCCTCCTTCATGCCTTCTACAACCAGGACAGGGCAACAAGACACGGCATCCTGGTCCCTGGGACCGGAGAATTGGGGAGAGTGCAGAGGGGGTTTAGAGGCACTGCAGGAGCCTTGCCTAGCGTTCCCACAGTGCATGAACCGCTAGCCCCGGGACCTAGGTTATCCAACCACCATCCACCAGGCCCGGGCTCACCCTGCACCTCCGACTCCAACTCTCCAGTCAATAACATAGGCAATAAATTGACCGTCTCTGACTCAACTCTCTCTACTGACCCGTTCTGAGCGGATACAGTAGCACAAACTGCCTCAGACAACTCCCCGTTAACACCAGCAGGTGACTGATCGGCGCCCAGGCAACTCTCTCGGCTAGCCCCTTTAGGTGACGTCGCCTGTGTGCCCGCCGCACTACAGTACCTCTTCAACATGTTAATATGGCAGAGCTGATGGGTCTTATGTCTGTCTGGATTACTCTCCCCGACCTTAGAAAACAAGTGTGTTAATAAAGCATCACTCTGCGGTGCCTCACCAATCTCCCCCGGTGCCACGGTGGTAAGATTAGGTATAGCCTCCAAGTCGGTCTGATTCGATGATACAGGATCAACCGGTCCTCCCGTAGGGACCCGATCGCTCCCTTCAGTATCACCTCTGGCACCGGGTGAAACGAGTGAGGAGCTTTCCGCTAAGCTTTCCTCCTCGTCCTGCACACCCTCGGCAACCTGCAGATCAGTCGAATCTATGGGTGATGCAGATTCAGTACTGTACATCCCATCAATCAGATCTATCTCCTCCCCTAACAATTCCTCCGGCTGTGCAACCTGGGCCATAGATCTCTTAACCTTACACACCGGAAACAAATCGGGAGGCAGCTTCTTAGCCTCCTTGTTCCTCTCCTCCGGCTGTACCTGCTCCGACACCACTACCGGAGGTGGAAAGACTCTACTCCCTGCCATATCTGCTCCAAGCAGAAAATCAATCCCCTCCACAGGTAATGTGTCCACGACCGCTACTTTCGCCGTCGCCGTGACTACAGGACACCTAAGATGAACAGGAACGAGGCTATAATGGGCCTCAGTGTTTACACCTCGACATAACACAAACTCGTCAGATTTTATAGGCTTCCCAGTCAAGTTCAAACACATGGACTGCTTAGCTCCCGAATCCCTAAGAGCTTTGACTGGATACACATTCCCACACAGCTCTACTTCACCCTCATGAACGAAAGCCTGGCACCAAGCGAGCGAGGCTTCTGGACCTGCATTGCTACCTAGTTGAAACACTTTGTCGGGGGCAGGCTGTGCCACGGCCGTTGGCACTCCATGCTTCACCCTTCGGTCTGCCTCCAACTTCGGTAACAAAGATTCATCCCCTCCTCCCTGAATACCAACCACTAATGACACAGGCTTAGCAAGCGTTGCAGAAGACTTTGCCTGGGGACAGTTTGGATTAATATGTCTGGTTTGTTTACACCCATAACACCTAACAACACTGGAATCAGGTCGGGCTGAATTTGGTGATTTTGGTCTGTCTCCACCGTTATTATTACGTGTGGGACCAGGGCCACTAGTACTGTACCCTCCACTTCCACCTGCTCAGTACTTCTCGTCACGTGCAGTCGTGGGGGGGGGGCATATCTGGCACAGTCAGTAAAACCCTTGGTTGCCAACACTCGATCGTCAGCCCACACGGCAGCATCAGACAGTTTGCCGGGGCGCTTCTCACGGATCTTTTGGCAAATCTCTCTGTCAACATTGTTGGTAAAGTGTTCTAGCAGGAAAAGCTTGATTGCCTCATTTAAATTTGTTACATTTTCACTTAAAAGCCAACGAGACAAACAATCATGGAGGTACTTAGCAAACTCAACATGCGTATGATTAGGCTTCTTCCTTGCATTACGAAATTTAAGATGATAGGCTTTTGGTTTGAGTTCATAAGCCTTAAGGATAGCCTGCTTCAAATTATCATACTCAGCTAAGTCCTCCACTGACATCCTATCATATGCCTCTAGCGCTTTTCCCTTGAGAACATTTGCCACCTATGCCGCCCCGCGTTCCCATGGGCACTCGAACTCCCTTGCTTTCTTTTCAAATCGCTGGAACCATTCAGTGACTTTGTCCTCGTCGAAAGCAGGAACGAGCTTCAGGCTACGAGACAACTTTAACTCGCTAGATTCCTCCCTGTGTACAGTGCCCCCTTGTCCCCTTGTGTACCTACCCCCGTCTACCTCAACTTTGGTTCTTTGTAACTCCATTGTCATTCTCTGAGTTTCTAACCTCTCCTGCATCTCTCTCTCTTTCTCTTCTCTTTTCTCTTGCATTTCTCTCTTTCTCTTCTCTCTTCTCTTGCATTTCACTCTCTTTCTCTTCTCTCTTCTCTTGCATTTCCAATTTCTTCAACTCCAATTGTATTAGAGCGTCACTCGATAGCCCTACCGGGGCAAAAGTAGGGGGTGGTGTAGGAACATAAGCGGCACGGTAACGTGGCTGAATCGTAGAAAGTTCGACTGGGATAAATGGGGGAGGAGGTGTAACCTGGTTCTGTGCCGCCCAGCCAGCGTCAGGAGTAGAGTGTAAAGGAAAAAAATGGGGTTGAGTAAGTTGGGGCACACCAGAGGGCACTTCAGGCAACAACGGGGGAACAACAGTAGGACATGTAAACTGGGAAGACGTTATGCTCACATTAAAAGGACTGGGTGTGCGCGGCGGAGAGAGCGCAGGAGTGATATAGCCTCCTGCCGGCACAGTTGTTTGCTCAACCCCCTCTGAATCATAATAATACTGCCATATATACTGTTGACATGCTTCCCTCGTGGTAAGAAGAGACCCCTCTACTCCCAACACTGATGCAATCAACCTCAATTCCTCCACACTTCTCAACTGCATCTGTGCCCATTCTGGAGAACTCCGAAGGAACATTCTCGCATCCTCCTTACTGGTAATATGCAACGGCACGACACTCTCCCCCTCCTCTCTTGCTGGTTGTTCAGACATAATAAAATATAAATGCTAGACACCAATTCTAAAAAAAAATCCTCTGATCAAAATAAATCTTATTAATACTGCTGGTACTATTCTGATTATCCTAGGCAAGGTCGCCACTGTTACGAATCTGGACCTCAGTTGTTTAGAGACGGTATACGAAAATAATGCCTAATGCCAATGCACCTTGTCTCTCTGCCAAACAACACCACGACGCAACAGGTAAGAGCTTTATGAATGCTTCCAGGCTCTTCTCAGGGCTTAAGGTGCACACTGCCCTGCTCCTACTCTGAATAATAAGTAGAACAGAAATAATCATGTAACTCACTAGCTACGAGAACTCGAAACCAACACCGGGATTAGCAATGCTGGGTTGGATAATCAAAACAGTTAAATACATATAGGCTACAAGCAGACATCAACGAAAAAAGGAGTGCAGGTGTACTTCGAGCATAACAGGCTATGCGCGCCCTAGACAATACTATACCGTACGCAAACCAGCCAACGGTAATCCACTCTCAACCCAAGAGAGTTGCACATAATAATATTGCATATATGTAATGAACTAGCAATACAAGGCAGTGTCCTAATATGACTACTAACCTTGGGGTGATATTAGTGGAAGCAAGTTGCCCTGACCACCTCTAATATCACACCAATATATCCTGCTTCAACCTGGGCCCCCCAGTGAGTAACCGCCCGAAACTATGAACTCTTAGAGTCCACCTCCCACACTCACTTAACTATGGGGGGGGGGGGGTGTCCAGACTGAAGATGGATTCCTTATTAATATTAAACACTCCGTTGCCTCAGTTCGAAACCCGAGATAGGGAACACACAAGTGCTGGGGCAGAACCGTCAAGGCTGTTACCGGGTCCTAAGCACGAACACTGGGAAAAAGATGTAGGGATTATGGATGTGTGTGTGTGTGGATTGTCTATGGGATTACCAGTGCTTATTAGTAAGGACCCTGGCAAACCTCCTAGCTCTTCCCTATCACGAATTCCGAAGTAGCCAGCGAAGGTTCAGAATATATGATGAAAATGGAAAGATAGTAAAATGCTGATCAGAGGAAAGGAATAATAAAAAGGGAGAACTAGATGTCTAGGATTCTCTGTTAATTACGTTACATTACTCTTATGCAAGCAAGGAAACAAATAAACAGGGGCAGACTGGTGTACCACTAGAGAGGGCTGCCACCACCTATACTGTCTGACCGCCCATGAGAGAATGGTGAGGCCTGGCCCTGGCGATGCTAGCGGGAGCCAGGGTCAAACTAAGAGAGTTACAATATATCACCACACGATATGATAACACTAAGAAACTTCACAAGAATAACTTACACTAAAGTATTCCTGTATTAACAAATTAACTAAAACAGTGTGGCAGATAAAATAAAGTACATCTTGATATTGCAATACAACTAAACTTGCAATGGTCACATAATTAAATGAAACTGATGGGGCAGGCAAGCTGGCCGCCCTCTCCCTCCCTCCCCGAGACGGGAGCAACCTCGCCCCCCTCCACTTCCTACCTTACCACGCCTAGCATCAAAATTACAGCGTTGCCCCTAAAACATAACTTCATACACAAAACTAGTAACACTCTATTGGCTGATTCTACCCAAATGTTTATTGAGACAAAAATGCTTAGAGGCACGGCAAAACTAGGCATGAGTAATTGGAAGGGTATCAGAGTGAAACTCACAATACCAGGTCATTCTAATACTAGACTTGGCACAGCTGCTTTAATAAGTCAGACGCCACTAACGTAACCGTCTAGTTACTCCTAAAAAACTCTGGTCATTGTGAAACCCTCACACACGGGGGGGGGGGGGGGGGCGGGGGGGAGTTTTGAAGCTTTGAAACAAAACTTTCATCATTAGTTTACAACTGCAAAATATGTACATTTGACAGTCTTTTGTATTTTTTACATTTTATACATTTTTGTAACATGGAGTATATATGACTTACTAACTAAATAGCCTCGTGCTCTCCTATCATTCCTGAGAGGACTCACGGGACAGACAGTCTGCCAGGACATTATCAACACCACGGATGTGCCTAACATCGAGATGATATTCTTGCAACATCAAACTCCAGCGAGTAAGTCTCTGGTTTTTTGTCCTTGAGCCTATTAAGAAACTGCAGAGGATGATGGTCAGAGTAGATTCTGAGCACGGGCCCATATGGTGGCAAACAAACAGCGAAAGGGTGTAAAATTTAAAATAATAGCTAGCAACTCCATTTCGATCGCAGAATAATTCTTTTGTGCTCGGTTAAAGTTTCTCGAAAAGTAGAAAAGTGGGTGCTCAACATCATCCATGTAGACTAAACAATTGGGGACATCATGCACAACCATGTTCTCTAACCGCTGAAAGGTGGCGGGAGCATTCTTCAAGCCGTAAGGCATTACCTGGCACTGATACACACCTCCACCCACCACAAAACTAGCGATTTTCTTGGCACGTTCAGGTAGTGGGACTTGCAAATAGCCTTTAACTAAATCCACTTTTATGATGAACGTGGCTGCCCCAATCTTGTCTACCGAGTCATCAACTCTCGGTAAAGGGTAGGTATCTGTCTTGGAGAGTAAATTTACTTTACAAGGTGGTAATTTTATAGGCTTGTTCTCTCCCACATCGAGGTCATGCACCGCCCAAGATGTCAAACCTGGTGCATCCCCGAACACGTGTGGATAAGCCCACAAGGTAGTAAACATCTCCTCAACCCTTTCCGGAAGTAAATGGGTCAATTTCTCCCGCAGAGCCAGGTACCCGTTCTCTGCCCATGTCCCAGCCGGCACAGCCTCACCTGGGAAAAACTCCCTCTCCTCCTCCTGCTCCTCCTTCATGCCTTCTACAGCCAGGACAGGGCAACGAGACACGGCATCCTGGTCCCTGGGACCGGAGAATTGGGGAGAGTGCAGAGGGGGTTTAGAGGCACTGCAGGAGCCTTGCCTAGCGTTCCCACAGTGCATGAACCTCTAGCCCCGGGACCTGGGTTATCCAACCACCATCCACCAGGCCCGGGCTCACCCTGCACCTCCGACTCCAACTCTCCAGTCAATAACATAGGCAATAAATTGACCGTCTCTGACTCAACTCTCTCTACTGACCCATTCTGAGCGGATACAGTAGCACAAACTGCCTCAGACAACTCCCCGTTAACACCAGCAGGTGACTGATCGGCGCCCAGGCAACTCTCTCGGCTAGCCCCTTTAGGTGACGTCGCCTGTGTGCCCGCCGCACTACAGTACCTCTTCAACATGTTAATATGGCAGAGCTGATGGGTCTTATGTCTGTCTGGATTACTCTCCCCGACCTTAGAAAACAAGTGTGTTAATAAAGCATCACTCTGCGGTGCCTCACCAATCTCCCCCGGTGCCACGGTGGTAAGATTAGGTATAGCCTCCAAGTCGGTCTGATTCGATGATACAGGATCAACCGGTCCTCCCGTAGGGACCCGATCGCTCCCTTCAGTATCACCTCTGGCACCGGGTGAAACGAGTGAGGAGCTTTCCGCTAAGCTTTCCTCCTCGTCCTGCACACCCTCGGCAACCTGCAGATCAGTCGAATCTATGGGTGATGCAGATTCAGTACTGTACTTCCTATCAATCAGATCTATCTCCTCCCCTAACAATTCCTCCGGCTGTGCAACCTGGGCCATAGATCTCTTAACCTCACACACCGGAAACAAATAGGGAGGCAGCTTCTTAGCCTCCTTGTTCCTCTCCTCCGGCTGTACCTGCTCCGACACCACTACCGGAGGTGGAAAGACTCTACTCCCTGCCATATCTGCTCCAAGCAGAAAATCAATCCCCTCCACAGGTAATGTGTCCACGACCGCTACTTTCGCCGTCGCCGTGACTACAGGACACCTAAGATGAACAGGAACGAGGCTATAATGGGCCTCAGTGTTTACACCTCGACATAACACAAACTCGTCAGATTTTATAGGCTTCCCAGTCAAGTTCAAACACATGGACTGCTTAGCTCCCGAATCCCTAAGAACTTTGACTGGATACACCTTCCCACACAGCTCTACTTCACCCTCATGAACGAAAGCCTGGCACCAAGCGAGCGAGGCTTCTGGACCTGCATTGCTACCTAGTTGAAACACTTTGTCGGGGGCAGGCTGTGCCATGGCCCTTGGCTCCCCATGCTTCACCCTTCGGTCTGCCTCCAACCTCGGTAACAAAGAATCATCCCCTCCCTGAATACCAACCACTAATGACACAGGCTTAGCAAGCGCTGCAGAAGACTTTGCCTGGGGACAGTTTGGATTAATATGTCCGGTTTGTTTACACCCATAACACCTAACAACACTGGAATCAGGTCGGGCTGAATTTGGTGATTTTGGTCTGTCTCCACCGTTATTATTACGTGTGGGACCAGGGCCACTAGTACTGTACCCTCTACTTCCACCTGCTCGGTACTTCTCGTCACGTGCAGTCGTGGGGGGGGGGGCATATCTGGCACAGTCAGTAAAACCCTTGGTTGCCAACACACGATCGTCAGCCTACACGGCAGCATCAGACAGCTTGCCGGGGCGCTTCTCACGGATCTTTTGGCAAATCTCTCTGTCAACATTGTTGGTAAAGTGTTCTAGCAGGAAAGGCTCGATTGCCTCATTTAAATTTGTTACATTTTCACTTAAAAGCCAACGAGACAAACAATCATGGAGGTACTTAGCAAACTCAACATGCGTATGATTAGGCTTCTTCCTTGCATCACGAAATTTAAGACGATAGGCTTTTGGTCTGAGTTCATAAGCCTTAAGGATAGCCTGCTTCAAATTATCATACTCAGCTAAGTCCTCCACTGACATCCTATCATATGCCTCGAGCACTTTTCCCTTGAGAACATTTGCCACCAATGCCGCCCAGCGTTCCCGTGGCCACTCGAACTCCCGTGCTTTCTTTTCAAATCGCTGGAACCATTCAGTGACTTTGTCCTCGTCGAAAGCAGGAACGAGCTTCAGGCTACGAGACAACTTTAACTCGCTAGATTCCTCCCTGTGTACCGTGCCCCCTTGTCCCCTTGTGTACCTACCCCCGTCTACCTCAACTTTGGTTCTTTGTAACTCCATTGTCATTCTCTGAGTTTCTAACCTCTCCTACATCTCTCTCTCTTTCTCTTCTCTCTTCTCTTGCATTTCTCTCTCTTTCTCTTCTCTCTTCTCTTGCATTTCACTCTCTTTCTCTTCTCTCTTCTTTTGCATTTCCAATTTCTTCAACTCCAATTGTATTAGAGCGTCACTCGATATCCCTACCGGGGCAAAAGTAGGGGGTGGTGTAGGAACATAAGCGGGACGGTAACGTGCCTGAATCGTAGAAAGTCCGACTGGGATAAATGGGGGAGGAGGTGTAACCTGGTTCTGTGCTGCCCAGCCAGCGGCAGGAGTAGAGTGTAAAGGATAAAAATGGGGATGAGTAAGTTGGGGCACACCAGAGGGCACTTCAGGCAACAACGGGGGAACAACAGTAGGACATGTAAACTGGGAAGACGTTATGCTCACATTAAAAGGACTGGGTGTGCACGGCGGAGAGAGCGCAGGAGTGATATAGCCTCCTGCCAGCACAGTTGTTTGCTCAACCCCCTCTGAATCATAATAATACTGCCATATATACTGCTGACATGCTTCCCTCGTGGTAAGAAGAGACCCCTCTACTCCCAACACTGATGCAATCAACCTCAATTCCTCCACACTTCTCAACTGCATCTGTGCCCATTCTGGAGAACTCCGAAGGAACATTCTCGCATCCTCCTCACTGGTAATATGCAACGGCACGACACTCTCCCCCTCCTCTCTTGCTGGTTGTTCAGACATAATAAAATATAAATGCTAGACACCTATTCTAAAAAAAAAATCCTCTAATCAAAATAAATCTTATTAATACTGCTGGTACTATTCTGATTATGCTAGGCAAGGTCGCCACTGTTACGAATCTGGACCTCAGTTGTTTAGAGACGGTATACGAAAATAATGCCTAATGCCAATGCACCTTGTCTCTCTGCCAACCAACACCACGATGCAACAGGTAAGAGCTTTATGAACGCTTCCAGGCTCTTCTCAGGGCTTAAGGTGCACACTGCCCTGCTCCTACTCTGAATAATAAGTAGAACAGAAATAATCATGTAACTCACTAGCTACAAAAACTAGAAACCAACACCGGGATTAGCAATGCTGGGTTGGATAATCAAAACAGTTAAATACATGTAGGCTACCAGCAGACATCAACGAAAAAAGGAGTGCAGGTGTACTTCGAGCATAACAGGCTATGCGCGCCCTCGACAATACTATACCGTGCACAAACCAGCCAACGGTAATCCACTCTCAACCCAAGAGAGTTGCACATAATAATATTGCATATATGTAATGAACTAACAATACAAGGCAGTGTCCTAAGATGACTACTAACCTCGGGGTGATATAAGTGGAAGCAAGTTGCCCTGACCACCTCTAATATCACACCAATATATCCTGCTTCAATCTGGGCCCCCCAGTGAGTAACCGCCCAAAACTATGAACTCTTAAGAGTCCACCTCCCACACTCACTTAACTATGGGGGGGGGGGGGTCCAGACTGAAGCTGGATTCCTTATTAATATTAAACACTCCGTTGCCTCAGTTCGAAACCCGAGATAGGGAACACACAAGTGCTGGGGCAGAACCGTCAAGGCTGTTACCGGGTCCTAAGCACGAACACTGGGAAAAAGATGTAGGGATTATGGATGTGTGTGTGTGTGTGTGTGGATTGTCTATGGGATTACCAGTGCTAATTAGTAAGGACCCTGGCAAACCTCCTAGCTCTTCCCTATCACGAATTCCGAAGTAGCCACCGAAGGTTCAGAATATATGATGAAAATGGAAAGATAGTAAAATGCTGATCAGAGGAAAGGAATAATAAAAAAGGGAGAACTAGATGTCTAGGATTCTCTGTTAATTACGTTACGTTACTCTTATGCAAGCAAGGAAACAAATAAACAGGGGCAGACTGGTGTACCACTAGAGAGGGCTACCACCACCTATACTGTTTGACCGCCCACGAGAGAATGGTGAGGCCTGGCCCTGGCGATGCTAGCGGGAGCCAGGCTCAAACTAAGAGAGTTGCAATATATCACCACACGATATGATAACACTAAGAAACTTCACAAGAATAACTTATACTAAAGTATTCCTGTGTTAACAAATTAACTAAAACAGTGTGGCAGAAAAAATAAAGTACATCTTGATATTGCAACACAACTAAACTTGCAATGGTCACATAATTAAATGAAACTGATGGGGCAGGCAAGCTGGCCGCCCCCTACCACCCTCCCCGAGACGGGAGCAACCTCGCCCCCCTCCACTTCCTACCTTACCACGCCTAGCATCAAAGTTACAACGATGCCCCTAAAACATAACTTCATACACAAAACTAGTAACACTCTATTGGCTGATTCTACCCAAATGTTTATTGAGACAAAAATGCTTAGAGGCACGGCAAAACTAGGCATTAGTAATTGGAAGGGTATCGGAGTGAAACCCACAATACCAGGTCATTCTAATACTAGACTTGGCACAGCTGCTTTAATAAGTCAGACGCCACTAACGTAACCGTCTAGTTACTCCTAAGTGTGGTGAAGTGGGCATGCCACTGGATTGGTAATCCAATGGACCCGGGTTCAAATCCCGATATGTCAATGGGAAGATATTATTGGGATTGAATTTGTGCTCTACCTAGTATCAGTGCATTACCACAAAGCCCACCGAAATGCCAAAAAAATACCCTCATTGTTCCCTGATTAAATAACACCGTATAAATATTCCCATATTCAAAATATGTTACAGGGGGACAATGCCTAGTGAGTTCACTGCTCAATAGGTGGCGTTCTGAGAGTGAGGGTCTGAGTCTGGAGGGTGAGACGGTGAAGCACTTGAACGAAGCAACCAGCCGCTTCAAAGATGGAGCTGCTTCGAGCCATGATGGATGCTTCGCATGTCTCACTCCCCAGACTGGAACAAGACCTCACGGGCTTCACCGTGTTGAGCGGTGGAATGTACAGGCTCTCAGCCTATGCCCGAGGGGGAGTAGTTGGAATATAGAAGAAAAAAAAGACCCTGGTCATTGTGACAGTTTATAAATACAATTCCATTTTATGTGACTTTGTAATATTTCCTTACCATTTTTATTTTGTCAAATGTCTTTCAGTAAAAAGAATAAATAAGATAAAATACTAAAGGGAGAATAATAATAAAGTAGACGTGCCGTTTGGCCCAAAATCAAAACGGCATACCCAACTCTGCGATGGGTTACCATCATCACTACTAATACCATCATCAATCACAATCAACATAATCACTACAACTACCATCATAACTACAACTGCCACAATCATCACGAGTACTGTCATCATCACCATTACTATGATCATCATCACTACTACAATTACAATTATCACTACTACTGGGGGCGGGGGGCCTGGTATCCTTCTCCCCTTAAATAAATCTACCAAAAAAACGAGACAGAGATAGGGGCGAAGGAACGCGTTCGTGGTCCCGGACCCTAAGAATTGGAGCTTTGAATGTGCGTGGATGTAGTACGAATGAGAAGCGAGAGGATATTGGAAGGTTATTTGAAAGAAGGATGTATGATGTCCTTGCACTGAATGAAACAAAGATGAAAGGAGAGGGAGAAGTGGATTTTGGAAACGTGATAGGTAGAAAGTCTGGAGTAGACGAGGGAGTCAGGGGGAAAGAAGGAGTGGCTATTATTGTGAAGGAGGAGTTGAGAGAGTTTATTAAAGAGTGGAAAGAGGTGTCATCCAGGCTAATGTGGGTGAGAATGCGGTTTAAGTGTGAAAGGTGGGTTTTTGTAAGTGTGTATGGACCAGGAAGTGAAAGAGAGTTAGACGAGGTAGAGGGTTTCTGGGAGGACTTGAGAGATTGTCTACAAGGGTTTGATGAAAATGAAAATGTTATAGTTTTAGGGGACCTAAATGCTAGGGTAGGAAATGAGCCTGTTGAGGGAGTCATCGGTAGTTTTGGTGTGGATGGTGTTAACGAGAGTGGAGAAAGACTGAAAAATGTATGTGAAGAGCGTAGATTGAGTGTAGGTAATACGTTCTTCAAAAAAAGGCGTATACACAAGTACACCTGGCGTCGACTTGTGAGGGGAGAAATTGTAGAGAGGGCATTGATGGATTATGTGCTGGTGACAAGGGAAAGATTGTGTAGACTGCTGGATGTGAATGTGATGAGAGGTGAGGCGGAGGGTATGTCAGATCATTACCTGGTGGAGGAAAATCTAAGAGTTAGGAGTTACAGGAGAATAAGAGACAAGCGTGAAGTAAGAGAGGTAATAAAAGTTAGTGAGTTAGAGAAGAGTGAAAAAGAGAGGGAGTACAAGGAAAGACTAAATGAAAAGTGGATGGAAGTGAGAGAGATGGAAGAGAGAGAAGTAGATGTTGAATGGCAACAGTTTAAGGAAGGAGTGAAAGCAAGTGCAGAGGTAGTATGCGGCAAAAGGAAAGTAGGAGGCAGAGGTATCAGGCAGGGAAGCGAGTGGTGGAATGATACGGTGAGAAAGGCAGTTGAGGAGAAGAGACAGTGTTTTGAGAGGGTTTTACAGGATGGTAGTGTTGAGGTATGGGAGAGGTACAAGGAGAAAAGGAGAGAGGCAAAACGGAAAATTAGAGAAGCGAAAAAAGATGCAAACGAAAGGTGGGGTCAAAGGTTGAGTGGGAATTTTGAAGGACGAAAGAAGATGTTCTGGAAGGAGGTAAATAAAGTAAGGAAAGGAGGACAAAAGAGGGAAGAGTCAGTGAAAGATGAAAATGGAGAATTACTAGTGGAACCAGTTGAAGTGAGGAAAAGATATGTCAAGTATTTTTAATCTTTGTTAAATACAAGAGATGGAAGAGAAGCAGTGATTGAAGCAGAGGTGGATGGAGATAGGTTACCCAGGCCACCCAGGTGGCAGGGAATGAATGAAAGGATTGAGGAAAATGAGGTGAAAGAAGCAGTGAAACAAATGAGAGCGGGAAAAGCAGAAGGTTTGGATGGTATTGCTGTGGAGTGTATAAAGAAGGGTGGAGATGTGAAAATAGATTGGTTGGTGAGACTTTTCAATGTGTGCTTTGCTGTGTCAATGGTACCAATAGACTGGAAGAGTGCATGTATTGTGCCATTGTACAAGGGAAAGGGAGATCGGCAGGAGTGTTCAAGTTATAGAGGTATTAGTTTATTGTCAGTGTTGGAAAGCTGTATGGCAGGGTGTTGATAGAGAGGGATAATAAAGTGTACGGAAGTTGCAATAGGAGAAGAACAGTGCGGTTTTAGGAGGGGAAGAGGGTGCGTGGATCAGATGTTTGCAGTAAGACAGTTATGCGAGAAGTATTTAGAGAAGCATAAGGAGATATTTTGGGCATTTATGGACTTGGAAAAAAGTGTATGATCGTGTGGACCGTGAAGCAATGTGGAAGGTGTTAAGGATTTATGAAATAGGAGGAAATTTGTTAGAAGCAGTTAAGAGTTTTTATGAAGGGAGCAGAGCATGTGTGAGAGTAGGAAATGGTGAGTTGAGTGAATGGTTTGAGGTAAAGGTAGGTTTGCGACAGGGTTGTGTAATGTCACCATGGCTGTTTAATATGTTTATGGATGGTGTGGTGAGGGAGGTGAAAAGGAGAACTATGGGAAGAGGATTGGGTTTAGTAGGGAAGAATGGTAGAGATTGGGAGTTGAATCAGTTGCTGTTCGCTGATGACACAGCATTGGTGGCGGATTCTGATGAGAAACTACAGCGGGTAGTCAAAGAGTTTGGTGTGGTTTGTGGAAGGAGGAAACTGAAGGTGAACGTCAATAAAAGTAAAGTAATGGTGTGTAAAGTAAAGTAATGGTGGGGAGATTGTAGGCACCAATCGATCAGGGCTAGACCCAGGTGAGGTTATAGGCATGTGATAAAGAGTCGCTGGAACTCCTGTTTCATTTGCTTGGCCTCTCTTACTGATTTTCTTTGTGCCTCATTTACACTGAGAGCAATCCAGCTAGCTCTCACAAACACCTCCTCCTCCTATCCACTTCACTACACTAAACATGCACACCACACTTCATTCCTCCACACCCAAAATTAAAAAAACATAAAATGATGAATTTTAGCCCAGCCTCGGAGTCCCCAGGGGGGGGGACCATAAATGCCCCCTCACCCGACCGACCATCCCCTGACAACCCCACACAATTACCTGGACCTCGGCCTGTTACTCTTTCTATTAATTTCTGCAACATTCGCGGACTTTCCTCTAACTTTCACTCTGTTGAGCACCATCTCTCCTCCTACAAACCTGATCTTCTCTTCCTCACCGAAACCCAGGTGTCTGTAGCAAAAAACAAGCAACCCCTTCTCTGTATCCTCCTACTTTCTCTATCCTAGTTTCAAAGCCAAAGGCGGATGTTGTGCATATGTGCACAACAAACTCACTTGCTCTCGTGTTCCCGATTTCGACTCCTCTGAATTCTCAACTTTATGGCTCAAACTTTCCTGTCATTCTCTTACTAAATATTTCTGTGCTGTCTATCTTTCCCCTAACTCTACCAACTTTCCTAAATTCTTTGACTATCTAAACTCTACAGTGGAACACATTCTATCCATTTCTCCTTTCTCAGAAATCTCCATCTTAGGAGATTTCAACGTTCACCACCGCCAATTGCTCACACTACTGATCCACCTGGTGAACAAGCCTACATCTTTTCTATCCTAAATGACCTAGAGCAGTTAGTTCAGCAACCCACCCGTATCCCGGATCGCATCGGAGATCGGCCCAACATTCTTGACCTGTTTCTAACTTCTAACCCTTCTTCTTATACTGTCGATCTTTTCTCTCCTTTGGGCTCCTCCGACCATAAACTTATCTCTGTCACCTGTCCTATCTCTCCAGTACAGCCACCCGATCCTCCTAGCCGGCGGCGCTTGTGGCTCTTTGGCGCTGCCGACTGGGAGGCTCTTCGGCAGTACTTCTTTGATTTTCCATGGAATGATTTCTGCTTCCATGGCCGAGGACCCTCGGAGAGTGCTGAACGCATTACCGAGGTAATCCTATCGGGCATGGAAGCATACATTCCATTCTCTTTCTCTCAGACTAATGCTAAAAAATCTTGGTTTACTCACGCCTGTTCTACTGCTGTCCGCAATAAGGAGGAAGCATTCAAACGGTACCGACGCCTTAAAACTCAAGACTCTCATTCTTCATATGTTTCTGCCCGGAATCAAGCCAAATCTGTTCTTCGACATGCCAAACACTCTTTCATCAATAATAAATGCACTGAACTATCCAACTCTAGCTCTTCCCAAGCTTTCTGGCATCTAGCCAAAAACCTCTCCAACAATTTCTCTTCCTCGTCTTTCCCTCCCCTTTCCCACTCTGATAGCACAACCATCACTTCTTCCTCTGACAAAGCTAAACTCTTCGCTCAAACTTTTGCTAGAAACTCCACCTTGGATGATTCCGGTGCTATTCCTCCCTCTCCGCCCTCCTCTCTCTTACTTATGCCTAATATCCTAATCTCTTCTAAAGATGTACTTTCTACCCTCTCTGGGCTTAACACTAATAAGACGTACGGTCCGGACGGTGTTCCTCCTGTTGTTCTCAAAAACTGTGCTTCCGTGCTGACTCCCTGCCTAGGCAAACTCTTTCGTCTCTGTCTATCCTCTAACGTCTTCCCTTCATGCTGGAAGTTGGCTCACATTCAACCTGTCCCAAAGAAGGGTGACCGCTCTCAGCCCTCCAACTATCGTCCAATTGCTCTTATCTCTTGTCTTTCTAAAGTTTTGAAACTATTCTTTCTTCCAAATTTCTTAAGCATTTCTCTTCTCATAATCTGCTCTCAGATCGCCAGTATGGCTTCCTTAAGGGTCGCTCTACTGGTGATCTTCTTTCATATCTTACTAACTCTTGGTCATCCTACTTTCGGGACTTCGGTGAGACTTTTTCTATTGCACTAGACATATCGAAAGCCTTCGATAGAGTCTGGCATAAATCGTTAATTTCTAAACTACCCTCCTTCGGTTTCTATCCCTCCATCTGTGCCTTGTCTCTAATTTCCTTTCCGGCCGTTCCATAGCTGCGGTTGTGGACGGGCATTGTTCACTTCCTCACCTTATAAACTCCGGTGTTCCTCAGGGCTCTGTCCTATCTCCTATTCTCTTTCTAATTTTTATAAATGATCTCCTTAACTGTACCTTAACCCTTATTTAGCGGCGAGCAACATAAGTCGGTTTGGACTACTCCCGACATAAAGTGGCAATTTCAGCACGTAATGTGGCTGAGAGAGAGAGACAAGTGGTGGCAGGAGACTTAGCGAGCGTATGACTGCTCCAGACACCGCGGCGAACCTACTGACACAATCTCAGCCCCCCTCCCTCTTCACTCGCTACATACTCAATTATGTACTGAAAGTACCGAATTACTGCTTTTTGCACTCGCGTTGCACGGTTATTGCAAGAAAACTATCCATCATAAAAGGATCGTTATGGTGTCATTCCGAAAGCTCTGTTTATGCCCTTTCAGGGCTATGGTACTTTTTACGTTTCTGGGTCTTATTTGGCATGAAAATGATCACGTAAACAGCCCTATCTGGCTAAAAACACCCCGCTGTGCGGTACATAAATAAACCGATAGGCCTCGTAAGGTACCTTAATTCCCATCCATTCATACGCAGACGACTCAACCTTACACTACTCCATTAGTTTTTCAGAACGCCCCAGCCAGCAATCCCTCAACGACAAACGTAATGAAGCCATAGAACTCTTAAATTCTGATCTAAATACTATTTCCAATTGGGGCAGAGAAAATCTTATTTAACTTTAATGCTTCCAAAACCCAATTTCTCCATCTATCTACCCGTCAGGATCTCCCAGCGGACTATCCCTTATTCTTCAACAATACAAAAATCAACCCTTCATCTTCTCTCAATATTCTTGGTGTCTCTTTTTCGTCTGCACTCATTTGGAAGGACCATATTACCAGTCTTGCTAAGGCAGCCTCCCAGAAGCTGGGTGTGCTCAACCGCCTTAGGGGGTTCTTTTCCCCTGCACAGCTTCTTGCTCTGTACAGGGGCATAGTGCGCCCTTGTATTGAGTATTGTTCACATGTGTGGGGAGGTTCCTCTCACACCGCTCTCCTAGACAAAGTTGAAAGGAAGGCCTTTCGTATCATTAACTCCCGTCCACTCACCAACTCTCTGCAATATCTCTCTCTCCGCCGCAATGTTGCATCTCTCGCTATTCTATCGCTACTATAATAATCAGTGTTCCTCAGAGCTATCCCAGTGCATACCACCTCCTTTACGTAGGGCACGTGGTACCCGTCTTGCAACTCAATCCCACCCCTACTCTGTGCAACTCTCCAACCCAAGAGTGAAACGTTACTCTCAAACTTTCTTCTACTCAACATCTGAGCTCTGGAACTCTCTCCCAGAATCAGTCTTTCCCTCTTCCTATGACTTAAATTGCTTCAAACTCCTTGTGTCCAGGCATTTTGGCTCGAACGTCCCTTGATTTTGGCCCTGTCACTCTTTCAACTATGGGGGAGGCACTCGCTATAGGCAATTATGCCTTTTGCCTCCCTCAATTACATAGAAAAAAAAAAAAAAAATAGGGGAGAGCATAGGGTGAATCTAGATGTGAGGCTGGATGGGGAAATATTGGAACAAGTAGAGTGTTTTAAATATCTAGGAGGAACGATAAGCAGGAGTGGAGGTATGGAAGTGGAGGTAAAACAGAGAGGTGTGAAGTAAGGAAGGTTTTCGGAGCAATGGGAAGTATGTGGAAGACGAGAAATCTCGGAGTGAAAGTAAAAAGTGCACTGTATCAAGGAATTGTTGTGCCAACAGTGATGTATGGGGCTGAGACATGGGCTCTGAAGAAAAAGGAGAAAAGAGGGCTGGATGTGATGGAGATGAGCTGCTTGAGGAGTATGTGTGGAGTTACTCGTAGAGACAGATTGAGGAATGAAGAGATACGTAGGAGAGTGGTGCAGCAGGAACATTTGTCAGCCAGAGTGGACAGAAGGGTGCTGATCTGGTATGGTCATGTTGAACGAATGGGAGATGAAAGGCTTACAAAGAGAATATGTGAGTCAGGTACAAGGGGAGATAGAAGGGCAGGAAGACCCCCATTGAGATGGCAGAGACTGTGTAAGAAAGGCTTTGGATGATAGAGGAATGACTATAGATCAGGCAGGGGAAGTGGTGGTGGACAGGAGTGAATGGAGAATGCTTGTGAATAGTGATTTAACACGTGGTCATTTGGAGTAAGGGGTCGGGTAGGCGCAAGTTGGAGTAGATTATGTCCAGCAGTGCCTGGCCCTGGAGAGGGCGCGGTATAACGATACGAGATGCCCGGGGGCACACCATCTAATATGAAGCGGCTAGCGCCTGGAGTGTGGTGAGTGGTGGACTGGGACAGGGCTTGTGGCTCTTGCTCCGCTACTAATGGCATGTCTGCACACCGGTCCGAGATCGAAGGACCCCTCCTCCGTGGTCCGCGGGGGCCGGGAGAGTGCTGTAGAGCCTTGAGTGACCCCTGGGCTCTCTGTGTCCTTCTTCTCCTGGGTGACCTCTGTGACTGTGATATGTGTGAAGTTTTGCTGGCTTTTTATCATGTGTTTTATTGGATGTGCTTTATTTTGTTTTTTTTTGTTGTTCCCTTCCCTGTTCTGCTCTGCTCTGTCTTGAGTCGGCGACCCCCAAAATCGGGGGGGATTTAGGGCCTGAGCCATATATAATAGCAAATAATAGAACTACTACTTACCTCAACCATCCCTCACTGTCCATTGTCACTAAGCAATCTTAATTTCTACTATACTACATTGATGAACATCAGTAGTTGTGGTGAAAATGTTCGAACCCTAGAGCCAGTGTTGAATCAGTTGTATAGGGATAGATATGAAAGTGTAAATAGATTACTCATAGTTATAACAGGTATAGGCTAGCCTTGAAAGTTCGTTAGTTTTTGCCTATAGTGCCGTATATTCCGTTAAACAGACATCGACCCAAAAACGGAAAAGTGGTTAGGGCAGTGAGATCATTCTGTTTTCATATAGATAATTATGTTGAAAGTGTTACTTAAAGTTTATCTTCAAAGTTTAAACCTAACGAGGGGGTACCGATGGCAACTCTCCCCCCCCACACACACACACACGGGACACCCACTACTCCCACAATCCGCCGTTAAACGAAACACCTCCTTTCTCCAAGCCCCCGCCACCCCCCACCCCCCTCTCCTCTCCTCCATCTTCTTCTTCTCCTACAAATGTGGTGAAGAATTTCGGAACCGGTAGCATGTCTTGAACGAGTTGCACTCCCAGTATTAAATATACACCCATGAAAGTCTACAGATACTCCTGCATCTACTGTAGGTAGCCTGGAAAGGTTTTTATTTTCCTAGAATGCCGCGTTATTCCGCTAAACAGTAGACCAAAAACTGGAAAAGTGTACGGCGCAGTGAGAACTCCTGTTTCATCATAAGATAATTATTGAAAGTGTTACTTACGTTACTCACTGAAGTTTTAAAACACCTACCGGGGTAAACGATGGCAACAAGCCCCCTCCCCCACCCCCCCCCCCCCCCCCCCCCACACACACACACTCCCACAAACCGCGTAACAAACACCTCCTTGTCCTCCAAGCCCCCCACCTCCCTCTCTCTCTCTCTCCCATGTAAGGGCGGGTGGAAAAACAATAACAAAAACAAAAAACAAACAATTTTTTTTACCAGAGACAACTGTACGAGTTGTAAGATGAATATACACATGCATGAAGGCACCGCATGTCGGATATGCAAGCAACCATATCACTGGATTTGCATAGGATTGACACCAATAAATGAGGCGTACAATACAAGGGGGAAGAACCTCCATTTCTGCGATAGTTGTTTCGATATCACATGGCAAGTCATACAGACTGTAGAAAATACAGAAGTACAAGATAGATGGAAATATAGCCAAGACATAGCTACCTTTCACAGAAAATTGGGAAATATTGGGGCCTCAGGGCCCATACAAATATCACAACCCACACACGCACACCTTCCCATGATAATGCCCACATTGCCTCCTGCACATCAACACACATCACCTGCCGAACAACAACCTTTCGCACCCTACATATACACAAACCCTGCCGCACATCTCCCCAGACCCAGAAAACACCCACATTAATCCCATCTATGGCCATTGACCACCCTACTGCTGTTGATCAAATACAATTGCAGGATGAACGTAAGATGCAACAAGCCCCCATATCAGGCTCCCCTTCCACATCGTCTCCCCCCTCACCACTGCCACCTGCCCACCTACAACCGACCCGTAACTCCACCCCCCTGCAGGCCTCACCCACCCATACACCAAGCCCACTATCACCCACAACCACACTTAGCTCACCACATAACCCCTTGCAGCCCCAGCCACACCTACTGGGGTTGTCTACACCAGTGTGCAGATATTATCTGGAAAGAAGGTGCTACTTTGGTCAAAAGGGCGAATATAATGGGAATTCATGTAGATTTGCTCATCCCAAAATTTGCAACAACATAACCAGTCATGGAAAATGTAGATTTAAAACCTGCAAATACCACCACCCATCCCTTTGCAAGACATCACTTGAGAACAAGACCTGCTACAATATGAAATGCCCAGCTTTTCATATTAAAGGGACTTGGAGATATGCTAGACCTAACACGAATGGTAGCCCAAAAAACTCTCTAGCTATGCGAGGACGAGACAGAGGAAAAAGGCAAGGAGGGAAAGGGCAGATGAAGATGAAGAGACTGAGGGAGATGGAAGAGCACATAGAACACCTCGAGCAGCTCCTGGCCTCCCAAGAGTGGCCAATACATCCCAAAGACTATTAGGTACACATAGTACTCCAAACAATCCCTCCCCAATCTTGTTTGCAAATATCCAAGGCCTAAAAAATAGAACCACGAACAAAGTACCATTTATTAGGGGCCTGCTAGAAGAAGGAAACGCTATATTTGCGGCTCTCACAGAAACTCACATTAAAGATCAGGAAGATAGTGAGGTATGGATTCCTGGTTACAACCTACATAGGGCAGACAGAACGCATAGATCACATGGAGGTGTAGCCTTGTACATACATGACTCACTGATATGTACTGAATTCCTAAATAACAGTAATGAAGTGGTGGAAATACTTGGAGTTAAACTAGAATCCCTAAATTCAGCAGTTATTGTTACATACAGGCCTCCAGACTCATCCCGAGAAGAATTCAAAACCCAGCTGAACAAAATAAAATCAGAAGTGGAAACCCTGGGGAACCCAACACCAAATATTATATGGCTAGGAGACTTTAACCTACCAAACATTAAATGGAGACAACTAGAAAACCAGTTAGTGGCAAATAACACCGGAGAAGCAAATACTAATACGAGAGAGCTTTTTGAACTTTGTGATTTTTTTAGTCTTACCCAACATATTGCTGAGCCCACACGGGAAAACAATATCTTAGTCCTGGTCTTCACTAACAACGACTCTCTAGTACACAGCATTAACATATCGGACACTACATACTCAGATCATAAATTAATTGAGATCAAAACAACCTTAGAAAGTGTACAGACAACCTCAGAATCGAGAACAAAAACCGGCCCCTTCAGTAAATTTAACTTCAATAACAAAAACATTAGGTGGGAAGAGGTAAATCAAGAAATGGAGGAAATAGACTGGGAAGATTTAATGGATAACCTGACACCAGCAGAATGTCTAGTCTTAATAACAGAAACCATGACCCAAATCTGTAGCCACCATATACCTGCAAGACAAACAAAACGAAGAAGCAAACAAGATCGGGAAAGGAGGAGGCTGTACAGAAGAAGAAAATTACTCACACAAAGACGCCCACATCAAAATCTACAGGATAGGCAAAAGGTCGAAATAGATAGAGAAATTGTGGAAATTGAACAAAGGCTAAGAATATCATATGAACTACAACATATGGAAGAGGAGAGGAAAGCTATTGCAGGTATAAAGGAAAATTCAAAATACTTCTTTTCATACGCCAAACAAAAGGCTAAAACAACATCAAACATCGGCCCACTGAGCAAAGGGGACGGCTCTTTCACAGGGGACAAAAAGGAAATGAGCGAACTCTTAAGCAGGCAGTATGAAATGGCATTCAGTGAGCCTGATGAAACAAAAGTCATCAGAGACCAAAATATATTTTTCATGGAAACCTCCCCCACGGAAACCCCTCAGATGCTGGATATTGATTTCGGTCCAAAAGACATAGAAGAGGCCATTTCCAACATGCCATCCCACTCGGCACCAGGCCCGGGCTCATGGAATTCGATCCTAATGAAAAAATGTAAGGAAAACCTCTCAAAACCCCTGGCTATAATGTGGCGAAGGAGTCTAGACAATGGTGACATACCAGATAGCTTAAAAAACGCAATAATTGCCCCACTGCATAAAGGAGGGAGTAAAGCACTACCAAAAAACTACCGCCCGGTAGCTCTAACCTCTCACATCATTAAAGTTTTCGAGCGAGTCCTGCGAAGCAAAATTTCAACATTCATGGAGACAAATGAACTACACAATACCGGTCAACATGGGTTCAGAGCGGGAAGATCATGTCTCTCACAACTTTTGGAACACTATGACAACATTCTTAAAGCGCTAGAAGAAAAGAAAAACGTGGATGTCATTTACATCGATTTTGCTAAGGCATTTGATAAATGTGACCATGGTATAATAGCCCACAAACTGAAAGCAAAAGGTATAACTGGGAAAATCGGACGGTGGATATACAATTTCCTCGTAAACCGAAAACAATCGGTAGCAGTAAACCAAGTCACTTCTGAGCCTTCGGATGTCAAAAGCTGAGTGCCCCAAGGAACAGTGCTAGCGCCCCTTCTGTTCCTCATACTAATTTGCGACATAGATACCAACACCAGACACAGTACGATGTCGTCTTTTGCTGATGCCACAAAATTAAGCAAGATAGTAAACACACAAGAGGACACGGGCCGACTGCAGGAAGACATGAATGTAGTGTTCCAGTGGACCAGGGAAAACAACATGCAATTCAATGAGGAAAAATTCCAATTAATACAGTACGGAGGTAATAATGGTGTTAAAGAAATTACAAATTACTTAACAGAATATAACCACATAATAGAACGGAAAGACAGTGTGAAAGACCTTGGGGTATTAATGTCTGAAACTATGGGTTTCAAAGTACATAACCAGGTCAAAGTGGCGGCTGCGAAACGTCTAACGGGTTGGATTCTGCGTACTTTTAAAACACGCGGTGAATTGCCTATGATAACGCTCTTCAAATCTCTAGTGCTACCGCGGCTTGAATACTGTAGCGTATTAACATCCCCATACAAAGCAGGTGAAATAAATGACGTAGAGAGTGTACAAAGAAATTTCACTTCGCATATAAGTTCGATAAAACATCTACAATATTGGGAGCGTTTAAGAGCACTGAATCTGTACTCACTGGAACGTAGAAGAGAACGTTACCTAATAATATACACATGGAAAATCGCAGAGGGTTTAGTACCAAACCTACATACTCCGATAGTCATGAAATTCAGTGATAGGAGAGGCTGGGAATGCAAAATCCCCCGGATGAATAACAGGGGTGCTATGGGCTCTCTGCGAGAGGGCTGGTTATCACACAGAGGCCCACGTCTCTTCAACAAACTCCCACGGCGAGTAAGAGACATGAGGGACATCTCGTTAGACAACTTCAAGAGAGCCCTAGATGTCGAACTGCAAAAAGTGCCAGACGAGCCCATCCTCGCAAGGGAGCGAGCTGTCGCTTCAAACAGTCTACTGCACCAAATCACCACCCATAACGAGGGGCGTTATGTGCCGCTAGAGGAGCGGCGAACACATCCAAAGGTATCCAAAGGTAAGGATACTACAACTATCAACCATCATTACTAATATCATCTTCACCATCTTACAATCATCATTACTACTGTTAACATCATCATTACTACTATAACCATCATCATTACTACTGCCACAAATATTACCATAATGTATTCTACTGTCACCATCATTACTACTACTGCCATCATCACCATTACTATGATCTTCATCACCACAACTATCGTCATCATCACTACAAATTTCACCATCCTCACTACTACTCACCATCATCACTAATACTCACACCATCGTCACTACCATCAACACTACTGTCATTATTATCACTACAACTATCATCATTACTTGTCACCATCATCACTACTATTATGACCATCATTACTACTACTGTCACCATCATATCTACTACTGTCATCATACTAAAACTGTCATCATCATCAATACAACTACAACCATCATCACTACAATTATCACCATTATCACTACCATCACCATAAATCCAAATATTACTACCATCACTTCTAATGCCAACTAAACTAACTTAACCTAGCAAATACGTAGCGAGATGTTTTCGCTCCCAGAACGCCATCATTGCTGGGGGGGTGGGGGGGTGGGGGGTGGGGGGGGAGTTTAGAAATAAGAACATTTCCCATTCTCAAGAGAACGGGAAACACAAGTACGGGAAATTTGACCGCGGGACCCATTCTCTAATTCCCGGGCAAACAGGTGAGTTGCCCCAAAAAGGCTTAAGGCCAAGCCCCACCAATCATCACCTCACCTGGGCCCAGCCAATCACAGTGCGGGGCTCAAACTGCCAAGGCAGAACTTTCCCCCGAATACTATGATGAAAATGTAAATATGCAAGCTAAACATAAAGAGCCCTGGGAGTATTTAAATCGTTGGGGCACTTTAACCTCGAGAAGCTGCCAGACGAGAAGGAAAGTGAAATGGTGATAAGAAGTGCCACGGAAGAAAATCATTACATAGACAATCCAAATAGCCAGAACAATGAGTAAACAGAAAATCACGAATTACATCATCAGGCTAGATAGTATAAATAAGAAACAAAGGTTAAAAGGACGAGAACCTCAGTGCGATGTCATTAAGCACCACAATACATTTTTTCATGTAATCATTAACCTCAACATAGCCAATTTGTATGTATTTACTATGCCTCTATTAATGCGAGATCATGCAACCTGACACAGAGAAATACCCTAAATATAGCCTGGCTGAAACTACAGGAAATCAGTTCACCCTCAGTATGCTTGCTCTGTCTGGATTATATTGTCCGGGAGTATTACCCACCTACAAGCACTCCGCTGGATTATTCTGTCCGGGAGCTGCTCACCCCCAACGCTCTGTCCGGATTATACTGTCCAAGAGTCGTTCAACCCCCTCCACCCCCGAGAGAGAAGGTGCCTGCTGTCCTGCCCCCCTGCCCTTGGACTCCTGACGAAGTGGTCCCCTGACGTCCATCCGCCGTGCCCGGAGCTCTACGACGCCCCGACCCTCGTACTTGGCTCTTCTCCTCCCCCACGCTAACCTAAGTGTTTCTGCGTATCTCAATTTGTGGCTATTGTTGAAGGTAAGGTAGAATATGTGAGTATTCCTGAAGTATTAATAAGTTGATTTGTGCCCAGGATCTGTACAAGTTATTTCATAGTACCAGATATTACTCAGTGAAACCCTTTTAAGTGTAACTCTTGTCTTATTACTTATTATTCATACCTGTGCATACGTTATATACATCTACTTCGATCCAGACTTAATTCGGAATACTCTCAGATTTCACCTATATGTGTTATTTATTCTTTGTGTATCCAAGTTTAGGCGACAGTGTTATTACCGTGAAGATATGCCCTATTTTATAAACCATAATTTACCTAGGACCTATGCCCAAATTTTAATATATCTATCTTTCCAAACCGCAAAGTCACGAACCCCCGTTGAATTAACCTTAATTTTATTGTTCGAGCTATCTAGTTTATACAAGTGCTTGTGAATTAATCTAATCTACGTGTGCGGGTTATCAATAATTCTTTTCACACTTTTATAGTAACTCTTATTCAAGTTATTTTATATTTGTGTCTCCATATTATTGTAGGGACCGATTCACCATTTAATTTACTATTATAACAGTAAATGTTCAATTGCATCTTAAGTTATGTAATCCGCGTTACGTCATATCTTTGATTCACGTATTGCCAGATAGGGATTTGTTAATGTATTCAAATTTCCTTTTCATACTACTATCGTAGTATTTCAACCAGTGCAACTTCGTCATGTACACCCCTTTTTATTCTGAGTTCTTTCGAATTCTATTTTTCTGTGATTTCCAGTCGCATTTTAATAGAGTGTATTTTCCTTTTTCATATTAATTTTCATTTATTCCAAAACCCTGTTATAGTGATTCATTGATCTAAATTTGAATTTGAATTCTATATACGTGTGAATTGATCTCATACCCGGTCTATAACTATTTATGTACCTAGTGTGTTGATTCTTTCGCAAAACCGCTTAGACAAGTTAGTTCTAATTTAAACAACCTTGCTTATCAGATACTTAGTTGGTCTCTAACGTTCAGCTGTGCTTTATAATCGCACTAATAGAATTGTGAGTTTATAACTAAGCAGTCCATCTTATCTAGGGTCAAACGCACTATACTTGTTTACCTTACCTGTGTGAACCCCCCCCCCCTTCTCATTAATCCCCTTGATAAGCACTCCCCGCCCCGCGCCTGTGAACGCTTTCCTAGGCCAGTTAATAATAATAATAATAATAATAGTTCATAAAGCTAGCGCATGCTAAGCCAGCTAAGGATAGCCCAATAAGGCCGATTAGGCGTATTTCCATTGGGGTCCTGTACTACTACCCCATCCCCTTGCTCATGAGGGACGGTAATGACTCGGTGCTTGTGAAAAATCTTTAATGCGCCGAGCGTGGGCGCGATCCTGGGCCTTCTGGGTGGAAGTCCAAGACGCTCGTCACTACACCAGCAAGCTTTGTGTCAGAAATCTTCACGTTAGACGCTACGCTAACATACGTGTTATTCCTCGTGCTCGTGGAATGAGCTTGTATATTAGATCTGGGTATAATGCTCAGCACTTAACTATGCATATTTGTGAATGCCATGAGATGCAGTTAGTTAAAGTTTCCAGCAAGTATCATAATCATAAAATGTTTACCCTGTACAGAAATCCTGATGTTAACAATGACATATATGACTGCCTCTTAACAGCCATGGCTTCAATACAGTCTGTAGATGTCAAATCATACTTTATTTTTGTTGGTGATGTCAATGCGCATCATCAAGAGTGGTTGAACTCAGTCTCTCAAACTAATAGAAATGGTCTTGCTGCATTGGATTTTGCAAACTTATCTGGTTGTGAACAGCTAATCCAAGGACCTACTCATATGTCTGGACAATTGTCTTGATCTAGTACTAACAGATATTCCTGGCGTTGTAGAAACCTCCGTTCTTGTACCTGTTGGCACTTCCGACCACAATGCCATCATGTGTAAAATTAATCTTGATTTTTCTGTTCCTGATACTACTCTCTCACGTAAAGTCTACCTTAAATCCCGGGTTAACTGGGACAACGTTTGTAATGATGTTTGTAATATTGAGTGGAATCACATACTAATATCTCATGACCCGGTTTCAGCTCTCAACAATTCCCTTCTTGGTATCCTTCGCAAAAGAGTTCCATCAAAAACAATTAAGTCTCGTATCAGGGATAAAGCATGGTTTAATGGTGACTGCAAGCGTGCATTTGATGACAAATGGGCTGCATATCGTCTATGGAGGCGTAATCAAAACCCCCTTGTATTGGGAAAATTATGTTTTTAAAAGGGCAGCTGCGCAGAGAGTTTATGATGGTGCTGATAGGGATTATAACTCCCATCTTTAGGATGTGTGGCAGGAGCTACACAGCCTCATAAATGGTGGTCTGCTTTGAAATCCTCTTTATTTGGAATAGATTCCTCCATGCCTCCTCTTTGTGATTCTGATGGCTCCATCTCTTTTGATCCATTATCGAAGGTCCATATATTCTATCTTAATAACTTTTATTAATAAGCAGAGTAATCAGGAATTGTCTTTGCCATTGACAAATGTTTCCCTAGACCCCACGCATCACTTCAATGGCTATGGCAATTCAGCTGAACTGAAAAGTACTTGGGCTGGATCATTGGATACCTATGGTGGCAGGCCGACCGCTACTGGGGTTTTTTCCTCTCTTTTTTAAAAAGGTTGCAGTGGTCTTGGCAGGCTCTAAATGTGGCCGTGTTGTTTAGTTGGCTTTCCAAGAAATCATGTAGTTTTCCCCTCTTTGCTGGCATAAGGGGCTATTAATCACGTCCTATTCCAACGGGAAATACTGCCTCATCATCGCATCCTAATTACTAATGCGCCGCTATCTCCGAATTAGGTTCAGCCTCTCGCTCATCCCAGCTCTATGAGAGGCTTTTGTCGCATACAGCCTTTCCTCTTATTGTAATAGTCATAATTTGATACCAAACTCACAGTTTGGTGAGTTTTGGTTTTCGTAAGGATCTGGTTAAATGTGATGCGCATTGCTGACACTCACCCCTGAACTTGGGCCAATCTTCATTGTACCAAGGACCATGAGTCTGTCTCCGTGTCGTGGCTATTGACTTTAGTTCTGGCTTTTGATTTAGTCAACCATAAAGCACTTATGTATAAGTTAGCAGCTCATCGGTATTGGTGGACCTTTTTTAAGGATCTTTGAAGATTTTTTGACAAGAAAGATCTCAAGTTCTCTGTGGTCATTGATGGGTGTCATTCCCCTTCTGTTAGCTGTTGTTTCTTCTGGTGTGTTTCCACAAGGCAGTGTCCTTGGGCCTTTGATTTTCATTATTTTTACTGCCTGACACTGTGTTCTAGGCTTGAAAATAAACTAATCTCCTATGCTGATGATATCAATCTTTATATGCGTCAATTCCATTACCAATAGATCGACACGTAAATTGCTACTGCTGCTGAATAAGGATTTAGCCATAATTACATCATGGTGTGAACTTTGGGTGTGGGGTCATGAAAGCTAATGGCATAGTAAAAACCACTCCATTATCATCAGTGTCAGTATCTCGTACCTTGGAATCCTCCCCATTCCTATCTACAAGTTTCTGAGGGCTAGTCAAATTGAGAATGTAGATACTCTGGTCGTTGGTTAGGAGTTACTCTTGATCGCCAAACTTACTTTTGAAAAGCATATTCGTTTCTTTCTTTCTTTTCTCCTCTTGCCATTTCGCAAAAAATTGGTCTGCTTCGCAAGGTTTATATAAAACATGTGGTTGCTTGCTGCCGTCACAGTATATCAAGTCTTTTTATGTCTTTGTATTTTGGCGCACACCGTTTGCTGAGTACAGGCTGGCACCCTGTGCTGGTTGTACAGCAGCTGACTGCCGATCCTTTAATGTTGCTTGACAGGTCGGCTAAATTGGCTACAGTTTTTTTGGCCTACCTCAATTTGTCTCTTGATCCTGTGTCATCGACGTAAAGTTGGTGGCCCTTAGTCTTTTAGTTTAAAGTTTTTAATCAGGGGCCCTCAGCATCCCGGCTTAGGCATGGGGTTTCTGCCTGGGCGGCTCGTGCAACTAGATTCACAAGCAATCTTAATGATCTTGCCCGAGCCGTGGTAATTTTTCTACTAAACAGTTGTCCCGGTGTTTTCGTGCCGGCCATGGTTGAACAATTGTGGAATAAGTTGCCAAATGAGCTAGTCAATTCAGATCATATCTCCATTTTTAAGTCTAGAGTTAAGGACTTTTTTGCAGCATTAATTCTAATTTTTAAACTCATTTTATTCTATGTCATTGTATTATATTTATAATTGATAGCCTCCACTGCATAATATGTTATCTGTGTTTAATGTGTATAGGTACAAGTACAGTATACAGTATCTGTGTGTATTTTTTTTAAGTTGCCGTAGTCTCTCTCCAGTGCCTCCCGGGGTTTTGTGTGGATTCATCTGGATGGTGTTTCTGCACCCTGGTTGGAGACTTTCGGCATCTAAGATCATAATAAACTAAGATCATCTTATTGAATTTCTGTGGACAGTCGGTCACCTTTCCGGACTGGGGCACCTAATGGATAATTGCGCTGGGAGTATTGCGCTCTGATACATAGGTAGATCGCTCCCCTCCCCCCCCCCCCACACCCTGAATCTGTTGCATATTCGGTCCCATAGATGGCGTAGTTAGCTTTACTGGGAAGGAGAATGGATGTGTGAGGGTGGGCTATAGGGCGTAAGGGGGGAGGGGATGGGGAAGGTGGGGGGGGAACCGAAAGAGGCCCGAGGAGATTATTAGTGTGTAGGAAAGGTTGGTTGGCAGTGTATGTAGGGCAGCCGCTGGGGTTTATGGTTACCATTTTCAGAGATGCGCACAATGATATTAATTACAATTATTGAACAGCTGAGTTTTAGTGAAAGATACCTTAAGAGACATATGAGAATATGTTTTATAAATTTTTGCTAATCATTTGCTACAGTTCCGTTCTCCGCTTAAGCTGTTGCTTAACCCACTGCTCTAAAAACGTGTTTAGATAATATATATGGAGAGAGTTAAGTCTAATGTTAATAAACGTTAATATTAGCACAACAATATGTATAATTTATCTTTGTATATATCAATATTGTGTTTCATGTATAGATGACTGTCAAACATGGTTTCCATGGAAATGAGAGCTTGTTGGTAATTCGGGAATATAATGCACAGTAAAAGTCCAAACTACCATTACACCACAAGTCGAACACAATGTTCTCAACAATGTTACTACAAAACAAACAAACAAAAAAACAAAAAATAGTTTATTAGCCTTTTGTACAATTTGATCATGGGCGAGTTACATATTAATCGTATTTGAGATACAGTATTATAGAAATAAATAGACAAATCAAACGAAACAGTAAATAACTTTTGACAAAGAAAACAGTTTACAAAACAATTGACTGGCCATGAACTTTACCCTAGGTATATATAATAATGCAAATGTCTATGTAATCTATGCCATCCAGGGAAAATTGGTATTAGGTATGTCAAAAATTAAGGTGAAGCTGGCAACCGTATTTTATGATTGATTGTATTAACGATCTATTGCACAGCTAGATAAAGACTGAAATACTCTGCATCATAAAGGCTTCCATGTACCTCCATGTAGACCTTTATGCTATTTTGACCTCTATTGTCTCATGACAGAACGTTGAAAATGGTATGGTTCACTTCCGCGCCAACCTAACACCTCTGAAAATGCCACACTTACAGCTGTTCAGAGCTATGCCAACATGTGTCACGATATCAATATCTACCCTCTATCTTTACTGTCCTTTACAATAGAATGGTTTGGAACCCACTTGCGTTATCTTGCAATGCTAAAAAAATACAGGGTGATTGATGTGCTTCCTGTGAATTTGTTTTGATTAGGAAAAAATATGCAGAATATACCTGTTGGTATGCCTGGAGACAATTATATCCTCGTGACTTGGATTGGAAACCATTATGAAAAGTATACTAATTAAAATACAAAGGATTACTGTCGTAATTTGATTTGACAAAGTAATATACAACAAATAATCATTGTAGAGAAACAATGTGTTTGTAGACGTTTACTTTCTAGTGTAATGGTAGTTTGACTTTTACTGTGATTATTATACCAAAATTACCAACAAGCTCTCGTTTCCCTGGAAACCATGTTGACAGTCATCTATACATGAAACTAATATTGATATATAAGATTAAATTATAAGAACATAAGGAACATAAGAAAATGGGAGTCTGCAGAAAGCCGATTGGCCTAAGCAAGGCAGATCCCTGTCCCACACAACCCCAATTCATTACAAAGCCCAATTATAGGCTTCACACTCTAATACCCTGAGGATCATCTTACCAAAACGGTTAGAGATTAACGCAGGATTATGGAGGTCTGCAGAGCGCTGATTGGCCCAACCCGGCTGATCCCCCTTCACACCAACCCTTCTCGTCCATATGCTTATCCAATTGTATCTTAAAGCTCCCTACAGTTTTTAATCCCACTATAGCACTTGGTAGTCCATTCCACCCGTCTACAACTCTGTTACCAAACCAATACTTGCCTATATCTTTTCTGAAACGAAATTTATCTAATTTGAAACCATTGGTACGAGTTCTTTCGCTATCACTGAGCTTTAGTACATTTTACATGTCCTTTGTTATCCCACTAACCCACTTGAAAACCTCTATCATATCCCTCTAACTCTGCGTCTAACGAATGTAAACCTAATTTCTTCAACCTTCTTCATACGAAAGATTTCTAATATATTATGTCACTACTCTGTACTCTCTCCCATGATGTCCATTCTGTAATAAGGACCCAAAAATTGGACCAGCAAATCCATATGGGGTCTCACTAA
Organism: Paralithodes platypus; assembly: GCA_032716605.1. NCBI lineage: Eukaryota > Metazoa > Arthropoda > Malacostraca > Decapoda > Lithodidae > Paralithodes > Paralithodes platypus. The sequence goes on along the minus strand of CM064483.1, from coordinate 33,516,017 downwards.
TGACAATGTAAAGTTTTAAGATACTCATCAGTTCTGTTACTCACACTCCTAGAGATGAACCCGAGAATCCTGTTGCCTTATTACGACGCTTATACACTGTGTTTAGGCTTCAATCATTGCTAACAAACACACCTAGATCTTTCTCGCAGTCTGAATTTTCTAATTCTAAATTAGCTAGTTTATATTTTAACATTTGTTTGCGTCTTCTTCCCTATCTTTAATACCTTGCATTGTCAATGTTAAACTTCATCTGCCAATTTACTGACCATTCAGTAAGGTATCTAGATCCCTTTGGAGGCACTCTATATCGCTATCTGAATCAATTGATCTCCCTATTTAGTATCGTCTGCGAATTTACTTATCCTACTAGTTTACCTAAATCTAGGTCATTTATGTATATATAGAAACAACAGGGGACCTAATACCGATCCCTGGGGGGACACCCTTTTGACTGCTCCCCATTCTGACTTGGTACCATTTATGCTGACTCTCTGCTTCCTACCAATTAGCCATGACCTAATCCATCCTAACAACGCCCCACCTATTCCATGTGCCTCAACCTTTCCTCATCAATATCTCTGAGGGACTCTGTCGAAAGCTTTACTGAAATCTAAAATATATATATGACTTGTCATTATATATGCTTCATATACCTCTGAGAAACTAAACTAAGCCAAAATTAGTAATAAGGGCATATCCCTGAGTGAATCCATGCTGAGAAGAATTGATTAAGTTAAATGTTTCTAAGTGGTTTCTCATTTTCCTAGCAATAATTGACTCTAGTAGTTTTCCTATGATTGAAGTGAGACTAATGGGACATTTGATGTTGTTACGACCTGGCACTCGGGTACACAAGGGCTCTCAATCAGGACTCGAGTACGGCTCGCTGCCACAACGGAAACACACGATCCCAACCCCTGAGTACTGCCAGCCGAACAAAAAACACCAATACCCTCCAGAGTTCAATCTGCTATAACGGGTATACAAGAACTCGGTACTAGTGTTCAACAACAGACTAATAAAGAGACAGGAATTATCTAGTCTGGTCAACAATCAAACAATGAAGTAAGAAACAACAACACCAAAGAATAGTGTTGGCCGAAGCCGAAGTAATCCACCCTTGACTAAGAACTTAAGAAGTCCTCCACCCTCTACTTCGGATCGGCACTATTACGCTACGTTAATTAATAGTCCTTAAGCATCGAGCAAGGAATCTTCTGAAAAAAGTTAGATGCTTCTCGGATGCTCGTAAGAAGTACGTATCGGATTTTGAACAGCAATTCAATAAGCAAAACACTGGCAATTAAATACTATTAAAGGTTTAAATTGGCATAAGAATAATTAAAGGAATATGCAATAGTAAATGGCAAACATTAAAAATAAGCACTCCGCAAATGCAACGGCAATAGCCTACTCGGATTGTGCTCGTGGGCCACTAATCGCTAAAGTAGCCAAGCGTGCAACACATGAAATCAATAGTGCATAAACAATATCATACATAAGGAAAGCTTCAATACTATTCTGCATCTACTAATCGAGTAAAGTCTAGCTGGGGTACTGTGGGCAAAAGGTAGCAGTGACTGAGCAAAAACGGCTCGTAGCCTAGCGAAGTCCTCACAACTGTTTAAAGTATTACGTTAAAACTAACAAGTGCACTTTGAGAAATCCAGATCCCTTGTATCTGGTTTTCTCCCGGCTCCTTGACAAAGTAAAAACAAACTGTTAATAAAATACAGGGTGGTTAGGCTCTTGCCCTCACGCACTGTAAATTATTAACTCAACACAGTCAGCCGCGAAGACAACCTAGGCTTCACTGAACCGAAACGAGTATGCAGGTTTATCGCTTAACCACTGCATCAAACAACAACTCGTAACACAGAAAAGCCTTACCCCAGTCTAGCATTACCTAGACTAGCAGAAAACAGGAATAATAATAATAACACACAGGGAAATGCATATACAAGTGCAACAAACATAAATCAAATCCTATTCTAAGTTAACCCTTCCAAATAGGCTATCTAATAGGCATTATCTCGTGAGAACTCAAGCGATAATACGTTGGCTGACTAGCTCTGCACCAACGGGACCATGGAAGTTAAAAAGGGTAGGGAAAAGAGGAGATAAGAATGTAAGGTAGTAGTGAAAGTTCACATCAGTCAGAAGAATATATATAGTTAGCAAGGGAAATGAGAAGTCGCTCTGCCTAATGAGTTCTGATCAAAAAATGGCTAGACTTCCCTTTTATAATCGGCCCTCTAGTGAGCCCAACGTGAACTACTAAGGACCTGCCCACGACAATCATTACGTAATTTCTCTCTCTCCTCTGGGATAGACAAAGGCTTTCCTAGCACTGAGGGGAGGGGGGAGGGGGGGGGGAGTGCTAGTGAGTTAGGCCCACCTCCCGCATGGCGCACCCACTGACCCCAACTGTGGCTGCCCTCGTCCCATCATTACAAATAAGTTTTACATACAATACTTATAACTAATGATATAAAATAGAACTCGTTGACTCAGATGAAAACAAAATACATATTTATATTACTTATAGTACAACGGCTCACATGAACTAAGTTAGGAAACTCTACATAGACTACAGACAAAGTTCCTGCCCTGACGATCCTAGCGAGAGTGGGGCATGACTAGGCGTTCTGTACAGCATGCTCACACTGGACATGCGTCACAATGTTATTTTATATTGTTTATTTTTGTGATGTATGTCTGTGTCGTGGAGAAATGTTTTCCATTTTCTGATTTTCTGCCTCTGTTCTCGGTCCATCTCATGTTTTATGTTCCTGATATTTTTTAGAGTTGACTGTCCTCTCGCACTTGCTTTCACTCTCTCTCTCTCTCTCTCTCTCTCTCTCTCTCTCTCTCTCTCTCTCTCTCTCTCTCTCTCTCTCTCTCATTCCCTTCAGCGTTACTTCTGATGTCTAGAGATATATTGAAGAACATATAATCGTACATCTGTTGTGGGAAGTGTGTCAACAGCGCTGAGAAAGGTATATCCCGAGAGAGATGGTGGCAAATATACAAGGTGGTGGTGGTGGTGAGAAGGGCGTAGACATTAAGACAGGGTAGAATTAAGTCAGGGTAAAGGGAAACAAGATAATATTAAGGTCACATATAGTGATGCAATATGATGACTATATGTACTGAATAAGGAAGGAGAAATTAGAAGGAAGAAGGAGATACTCAGCGAAGAGGAAGAGATGAAGGAGAGACAAAGGGAGAGGAATGAGAAACATGAAGTAGAAGAAGAAAGGGATGGATGGTGAAGGAAGAACATACAATCATAGATGGTCAACAAGGAGGAGATGAATAGATTAATAGGTTGAAGACAGAAGAGGAAGGAAGGAGGTTGGAAAGGCAGGAAGGCCTGATACAAAATATTATAATACAGTAAGGTAAATATAAAGCTAAATTACAAAATAATACAATTATAAGGTAAAACTTGCAAACTAAGCAAACCAAAACTGGGACGACACAAGATAAACGCAAAGGAACTAATCAAAATCGCTATGTGGAAATGACGCTTAATAAAATAAATTTTGAAATAAAACAACAGATGTAGTAGGCTATGTAAAAAGTATTACTGGATAACAAAGGAACGTGGATTTAATAAATATAATAGAGTAGAAGTAGAGGATAATAAGAATGGAACAGTGGAACAGAATAAGGACATTTTAGGAAGAGATTTAGATGTGGGTGAACAGAGAAGGTAAGTTGCTGAAAGAGAAAACACTAATAGAAGATGGGAGACTATAGAGAAAGTAAGTAGTACTCTGAATAAACAAACAACATGCGGTGCCTGTAATGCTGGCATGTGTTGGAGCATAACTCACACAGCTGATGTTGTTTATATATGTGAAAGAGAGAGAGAGAGAGTGAGAGTGAGTGAGTGAGAGTGAGAGCCAAAATAGTTGGAGAAAAATATATGGCTTTGCAAGAGAGAAGGCTTGATTGATGTGAAGGCCAAATGCAGCCAAAGGATTGGTGGGGAGAGATACCAGGGAGAAACGTGTATGTGTGTGTGTGTGTGTGTGAGAGAGAGAGAGAGAGAGAGAGAGAGAGAGAGAGAGAGAGCACACATGAACAATCTTACTTAGAAAGGTTATTGGTTCAAAGTGGCCAATTACAGACAACCCAACACAACCAACCAAGCTTATCTCTGTACTGCCTCAGATGTCAACATGTACGAGATCAAAGGACAAGACGGTGTGTTGAAATGGATAGAAAATTGGCTCAGCAACAGAAAGCAAAGGGTAGTCATAAACGGTAAGGCATCTAAATGGACCAATGTAAGTAGCGGGGTACCCCAGGGATCGGTACTAGGACCAATTCTCTTTCTAATTTACATCAACGACATAGATGAGGGTCTCACCTGCACAATCTCAAAATTTGCTGACGATACAACAATTGCAAATGGCGTACTCTCAAAAGAACAAGTTGACGATATGCAACACAATCTAGATAAATTGTCATGTTGGGCCCAAATTTGGCAAATGAGTTTCAATGCAGATAAATGTAAAGTACTACATGTCGGATACCTAAATGAGAAAGCAAACTATTCGATGAATGGCACTCAGCTTAAGAATGTAAACAGAGAAACTGATCTGGGAGTAACAATATCGAGTAACCTAAAACCGAGTCAACAATGTTCAGAAGTTGTTAAGAAGGCAAGCAAAATAATTGGCTTTATAGGCAGGTCATTTGAGCATAAATCCAAAGAAGTTATCCTAACCCTTTACAATTCCTTAGTCCGCCCTCTTCTGGAATACTGCGTTCAATCCTGGTGCCCTTATTACCAAAATGATATAAACAAGCTAGAACGAGTTCAACGTAGAGTTACCAAAATGATACCTAGCCTAAAGAACAAACCATACGAAGAGCGTCTTAGAGAATTAAATCTATTTCCTTTAACCCAGCGCAGATTAAGAGGCGACTTAATTCAAGTGTTCAATATCATCAAAGGCATCGACAATATGAACTGTAGTAAGTACTTCGTTATCGACCAATCTAATTACACGCGGGGAAACGGTTGCAAAATTATTGGTAAATCTTTTAACTCGCACGAATCTAAGAATTTCTTCTTCAATCGAGTTGTCAACTTGTGGAATGGGCTTCCCCGAGACGTTATAGACTGCAGCACCGTTGATTCATTTAAATTCCGCCTAGACAAATATCTCGCATCAAACCCTCGACTGACTGCGTTTGTAAATGAATAACTTTATCCTCCCCTCAGTTACTAACCCATATGTCCCCTACTAACTTCCTAGTCCTGCCACGTTAGTGGCAGGGCAGTAGTTCCCTTTCCAATGTTCCCTTACCCACTCTAAACCACTGTTTGGACACTTGATCCTCAGTGTTTTGGAGGACAAGCAGCCTAGAAGGGTCACTAGATCTGTTGTTGCTTGATTTCCGTTGTACTCCTTTGTACTCCTTTGACATCCACACCACAGAGTTATACCAGGGGGTAAAACTGGAATAATGTACAGGAATAAGTGAGAGAGATAAGATTAATGGGTACCAGGTTAAGAGATAGAGAGGGGAGAGAAGATAATATACAGTACAGATGGAATACATGGGGAAGAGAGAAACATGTGAGAAAAAGCACAAGGCGAGTTGTTTTGATGTACGGCCCTGTATCCTTCACTTGGCTTCCTGCTTTTTCGCTCTCGCTCTTTCTTGCTCTCTCTCTCTCGCTCTCGCTCTCTCTATCTCTCTCTCTCTCTATCTCTGTATCTCTGTCTCTCTCTCTCTCTCTTTGCAAATGTATATAAGGTTATGCAAGTGTTTGACAGAGAGAGAGATAATTAATAACACTGTTCCACCCCGTCGTGATGAACCTCTCACAGTACTCTTATAGGACACATAACCGGGAAATGAGACAGATAAAGGTGTCTTAACCTCATTCAAACTTACCAAATCATAATTAAGGAGCAAATCTTGGACAACTTTTTTCTTTAACTTCGTTCTCACTCCGTTGATATTCCAAGACAATATTTTGAGTTTCTTTACTTGCTGTGGTCTGTCTATAAAAACTCTGGATTCCATGCGTCAATGACAACTCCATTCCGGTAGATTTTCCTCTTCCGGGTGTTGAAGTGTATGACACAACCAGAGTTCTCAGGCCGCCCCTGCTCTGCCTTCTCCACGTCGTACAGTCGCTTCCATTCCTTCCTGACACTGGGGTGAAGGTCTTTCTTAATGTATATCTTGCTGTATTCCCCATCTGCGTCTTTCAGTAGCTTCGCTTTCTCCAGTATCTTGTCCCGTACAGCCTTGTTTGCAACAGTAATCAACATCGCCCGCCGTGAATTTGTATCTCCTTCGTTCCTTCTCCCCAGTCTCCGGTGTAAATGAACTTTCTCTTGCACTCCCACCTTAGACCAGATCTTGTTTAACTTTCTCTCCTCAGTAGTTTCTCCCTCCAGGCTCTCGTTCTCGTCGGGGACACCCGTAATTAATAAGTTCATTTCTCTGTCCTTGCGGGCTACCATTTCCAAGAATCGTTGTTGTTTGGCAATAATATCCGACTGCTTGTCAACCTGGGCATGCAAAGCTGCAAATTTCTGATTGATGATGCTATCTGGTGACATAACTAACCTCCTCAACTCTGTGACTTCGTTGATAAGTGTGGTAACCTTCTCCGTCAGCGCCTGTACTGCCCCGTCGTCCCGCTCCGGCTCTGCCAATATACTGTCCATTAATTCATCCTTGGTTAACCTCACCAGCTGGTTCCGCTGAAGTCTTCGCAGCTCAGACAGTGATTTGGCCATCATTAATAACCTATGTAGAAGCTACAGGTGACAAAGTACCAGCCTGCTCCCACACTCTCTGTTCACGTCGATCAGGCACAGCTCACCGCCATCACCACACCAGGTCAGACAGGTTTGGCCAGGCCACCGATCACCAACACTTTATAGTCACGTTTTGTATGCTTATTATCACTAATATTCGTTTATATCCATAACACACACCTTGTACTGGTATTATGCGTACTTCTGGTTTACTTCGTTGGCGTTGGAAGTTGCTTTTTAACATGTAATTACTGATATAAGAGGAGCCCGTGATTGCCTGTGTTTACCTCGTCCAGCGCCCTCTACACCACGCACACTCGCAGGCGCGCGCGCACACACACACAGACGCATACACACACACACAGGCGCACACACATACACACACATACGCATACACACACACACACACACACAGGCGCACACACACACACACACACCTGTGGTTCTTGTGGTTGTAGTTGAGGGCTGTCAGTTACCGCCCCATGGTCCACGCCGTTCTATGTTGTTTGTACCATATCTAACCAGTTCAAATTTGTAATTATTAAAAGACATATTATGTGTTTCCACCCATGTATATAGCCTGGCAAGGTCACACACACACACACACACACACACACACACACACACACACACACACACACACACACACACACACACACACACACACACACACACACATACACATCATCAGACCAACACTTCTGAGGGTAACAGGACAGACCAGGACCAACTAAACACTGCTGACATGCACCTTTGATGCCAGACGATTGCCACACGTGGAATCGTAGATATACATACTCACATTAACCAATTTTGAAACGTTCTTTAGAGTGCAGATTTGTTATGCGTATTCACTAAATACATGCATATGATTTATAACGGTAATTAGACAGTATAAGTCAGTTTGTCGCAGCTTGGTGATTTGATTTTAAACTTTTTTCCATTACTATATTTATTTGATAATAATAAACTGAGAAGTAGACAGAATTAATATAAACACCGTGTCATTGGCCTGATAAAGCTCTATGCGAAACGTTGTCAATGAAGTGGTCCTCCTCACATGGTGTTTATATTCACACTATATTAGGCCCTAATCAACAGAAACAGACAGCCACTCAGGCAGACATCACGCCACCTTCACTGATATGTGTTAAACGCATAAACATACATTTATTCATTGCCTTTCAAATAACAAATGCAGTGTGCAAATATAACTAGTCTCTCTCTCTCTCTCTCTCTCTCTCCACATTAATATATTGCAGGACTCTCTTCCCTCTGGTCTCCTGGTATACCATAATGTACGTGTGTTAACCACTGGTTTGATCAATATACCAGTCTGGATAATTTCGGATCCCTGACATTTATGACGGAATTAATCGACAACCTGCTTGTCGCTCGCCTTGAGCCATGCATGTACGTTTGTGTGTGTGTGTGTGTGTGTGTGTGTGTGTGTGTGTGTGTGTGTGTGTGTGTGTGTGTGTGTAAGCCATAATTCGTGGTCACCGCACAGTAACAAATCATGTTGAATGGATATGGGCAGGCAGGGTGAGAAATAGTCAACCAGTGATAATCTTAGTCACTCTCTTTTTAGTGTATAATTCTTACAACTATCCACGTATATGTAAAACTTAAATCTATAAGATTTTCCATTAACATAAGTTGAATGTTATACCACTGTGTCACATCACCACCTATTGGTTAAGGTTTCAATATCCACTGATATGACGAAATACAACTGATGTCTGGAGGGTTCCAATTTCGAAAAAAGTCCCTTCTTCAATCATCCCGCCATTTGTTTCCCACACCTTCCGTCAACCTTGGACCTGCTATCACCATGACCTTTGTTTCCCACATCTTCCGTCAACCTTGGACCTGCTATCACCATGCCCTTTGCTTCCCACACCTTCCGTCAACCTTGGACCTGCTATCATCCTGCCCTTTGTTTCCCACACCTTCCGTCAACCTTGGACCTGCTATCACCATGCCCTTTGTTTCCCACACCTTCCGTCAACCTTGGACCTGCTATCACCATGCCCTTTGTTTCCCACACCTTCCGTCAACCTTGGACCTGGTATCATCCCGCCCTGCTCTCTTGGCTGCACTTGTCTTTATACAGTCTCTCTGTCATGTCTTACATCTAGCCATCAGTCTCTGACACCCTTCTATCTAACCTTCTTTATGTTGGCCATAATTGTTTATATCTTTGTTGCCATATATATACTATTTTCTTTCCATTCTCTCGTCTTTCATTTCTTACCCCCTCCCTCTCCATATTTCATAAACAATAAAAATATGTTTAGTGATTGTTTATCTTTTATAAATAGCTAGCATCCAATTTGTCTCGCAATGTTTAAACAAATGTATAGATTACAGCAAGGAAAATCTTACATAACACCAAATATCTACATATACAGACACAATCTTGATCCTCCTCCTTTACCCCACAAACACTTCTAAGCACCATCACCAGCAATAACAACACAACGACTCCTGCACAACATAAGGGAACAAATTAAAGAAAATACCATTGAGGCAAACTTTTCCTAACTCCATTCAACTTCAAAGTAGCAACAATTGGTCTGGTAGCCGAGTACTGCGGAATTTTGTTTACCTTTGGCTCCAGTTTCGACAGGTTACGTGGGCAAAGAGAAGCCTAACTTTCTAAAAATTTACTTTCTTAAACTTGCGTAAGTTATACGCACACACACGCACGCACACACACGCACGCACACACACACACGCGCACACACACACGCACATACATACACATACACACACACATATACACCAACACAGGTTGTGTAATGGTTGTGTCTACACTGGCTGGGTTGGTTAATATGGTGGTGATGGTGGAGGGTAACATGGATACATTGGTGTTTTTGTGGGATTACCTGGTGTGTTGTGTGTGTTTGTGGGAGAGTACAAAGGAGTACAATGGAAATCAAGCAACAACAGGTCTAGTGACCCTTCTAGGCTGCTTGTCCTCCAAAACACTGAGGATCAAGTGTCCAAACATTGGTTTAGAGTGGGTAAGGGAACATTGGAAAGGGAAATACTGCCCTGGAACTAATGTCCATGGCAGGATTAGGAATTTAGTATGGGACAGATGGGTTAGTAACTGAGGGGGGGATAAAAAAAGTTATTCATTTACAAATGCATTCAGTCGCGGGTTTGATGCAAGATATTTGTCTAGGCGAAGTTTAAAAGAATCAATGGTGCTGCAGTCTATAACATCTCGGCGAAGCCCATTCCACAAGTTGACAACTCGATTGAAGAAGAAATTCTTAGATTAGTGAGAGTTAAAAGTTTTACCAATAATTTTGCAACTGTTTCCCCGCGTATAATTAGATTGGTCGATAGTGAAGTACTTACTACAGTTCATATTGTCGATGCCTTTGATGATTTTGAACACTTGAATTAAGTCGCCTCTTAATCTGCGTTGGGTTAAAGAAAATAGATTTAATTCTCTAAGACGCTCCACTCCTCGTATGGTTTGTTCTTTAGGCTAGGTATCATTTTGGTAACTCTACGTTGAACTCGTTCTAGCTTGTCTATATCTTTTTGGTAATAAGGGCACCAGGATTGAACGCAGTATTCCAGAAGAGAGCGGACTAAGGAATTGTAAAGAGTTAGGATAACTTCTTTGGATTTATGCTCAAATGACCTACCTATAAAGCCAATTATTTTGTTTGCCTTCTTAACTTCTGAACATTGTTGACTCGGTTTTTGTTTACTCGATATTGTTACTCCCAGATCGGTTTCTCTGTCTACACTCTTAAGCTCAGTGCCATTCATCGAATAGTTTGCTTTCTCATTTTGGTATCCGATATGTAGTACTTTACATTTATCCGCATTGAAACTCATTTGCCAAATTTGCGCCCAACGTGACAACTTATCTAGATTGTGCTGCATATCGTCAACTTGTTCTTTTGAGAGTACGCTATTTGCAATTTTTGTATCGTCAGCAAACTTTGAGATAGTACAGGTGAGACCCTCATCTATGTCGTTGATGTAAATTAGAAAGAGAATTGGACCTAGTACCGATCCCTGGGGTACCCCGCTACATACATTGGTCCATTTAGATGCCTTACCGTTTATTACTACTCTTTGCTTTCTGTCGCTGAGCCAATTTTTTATCCATTTCAACACACCGCCTTGTATTCCATGCACTTTTAGTTTTAGCAGTAAACACTTGTGGGGAGCTTTGTCAAAGGCCTATTGAAAATCAAGGTATATAATATCTACAGCTTTACTCTCATCATAGAGGTTGAGGATATCGGGAAAGAAGTCTAAGAGATTTGTTAAGCAGGAGCGTTTGATTCGAAAGCTGTGTTGAGTATCTTTAAGTATGTTATTTGCCTCTAAGTGATTTACAAGTCTGTCTCTTATGAGTGTTTCTAGCATTTTACATACAACTCATGTTAAGCTAATTGGACGATAGTTACTGGGTAGGGATTTGCTGCCTTTTTTTAATATCGGTGGTACATTGGCTAGCTTCCACTGATCAGGCATAGTTCCAGACTGCAAGGATTTATGGAATAGCAATGTCAGTGGTTTCGAGAGCTCATCTTTAGCTTCCTTTAGAACTCTAGGTGAGATTGTATCAGGTCCAGGCGTTTTATTTACCTTGAGTTTATATAAACAATTCAATACTTCTCTCTGTAACGGTGATATTGCTTAGAACATCTGAATTATCAATCTGAATCGGCGATATTGTAGGGATATCACTGAGGTCTTCTGTGGTAAAAACTGATGAAAAGAAGGTATTGAGGGCATTACTCATTTGTACTTTGTCTTTGGAGAGAGAGAGAGAGAGAGAGAGAGAGAGAGAGAGAGAGAGAGAGAGAGAGTGCGAGAGTAGAGAGGTATGGAGAGGGAGATAGACTGACACTGATTGACCTGACTGTGGTTGGAAGGATAATTCAATATTCCGTCAACACTAAAGTATGTTCAACTGATTAATCCTTATTCTTCACGTTAACAGTACATGTTCAACTGTAACAATACTGTCACCAGCTCAATGGAAGAAAATCCTTCAATTATTGTCCAAAAGCATGAACACCTTCAACAGTTGAAATAAAGAAAGACAAAGGAACAAAGATAAATACTACACTGTAATAATTCTTCTCATACTCCCTCACGCTGGCACCACTGTAAACCATGAACTAAGCCAATATTCAACTTTCTTGTCTTAAAACTGAGGATAATTTATGGCTGGTTGGAGAGGCGTACCCTAGCTGGCTCGTGTGGCATTTTATCCTCACTTGTTTGTCGTTTTTGCGAATGTTTGTGTCGATTTGCTCTTTGTTTTGGGTTGAACTAGGATTTGTAGGCGAACTGAAACTTGCAGGGTGTTTTTTATAATTGTGCAAGGATGGTGAGACATTCCAAAGTTAGCCACTGTCTCTTGTCACTTGAGGGAGGTGCTATTTACCCAACACATTGTATCGCTTTGGCTGTGTATCACTATCACAACGTTCCCACTACCACCTCAATACTACAGTAACTATTCACAACAACTACAACAACAACCGTCCAGCAATTAGTAAACTCTGGTACTCTAGACAAACTCTAGGCATCTCTCTCTCTCTCTCTCTCTCTCTCTCTCTCTCTCTCTCTCTCTCTCTCTCTCTCTCTCTCTCTCTCACATACACACAGACTGCTAAATTGTCTCTCTTTTGTAGTACGGTACATATACAGGATTGTATGTGTGTGTGTGTGAATACAATACACAAAGTACAAAGTATGAAGAAGAGAGAGAGAGATTGAGCACACATACAGCAGTACGCAAGCAAGTAAAGGATGTATATCATTGTCCTCCAGAGAGTCCTGTGTTGTCCTAGATAACACTAATGATATAATATTATTGTCCCTCCTCTCCTCTTCCCTCGCTATATATTGGACAGTTTTGACTCCTTCCGACCAGATATTACCGAGTTATTGGCCGGCTTCCTGGGAATAACCTGTTAAGGGGGTACCGGTAGTGCTTGGTTTTTGGACTATATATATATTTATTGATGTATTTGGTAGTTTCCTCGCTGAACCTCCATCAAGCTTAGGAAAACACGCCCTAGACCCCCTTTCAAGATAAATTTGTACATTTTTTCGGTAGAAAAATTTTACCGGCCAAAGGCCGGTTCCTTCTAAAATTAGAGGCTCGCTATCGCTCGCAAGGAAAAAAAACACCTAAAAGGCACGAAAGGTCTTATTATTGACTACAAAATGAGGGGAAAGATCTCAAAATCGCCAAACTAACGGAACGAACGTCTTGAAACCTCAAAATTACTATGCTAAACATGAGGGAGAAGGGTGTCCAGACAAAGCGAGTACTACACTCTTAAACTACGACCATTATTAGTGTCGAGGGTCGGTGGAGAAGTGGAAGTGATGGGAACTATTATTATGGAAGGGTTTACTGAACATTATATCAATCTGTCTATTAGATGGATTCATATTAGTCTTCCATAAAAAAGATAGAAGTACATGATATCCGAGAGGGGGGTTCTAATATCCTGGTAGTGAATTACAGTATATATATATATACTGGGTAAAGGGTTACTTTACCTCAACAACGAACACAAAGGTGATTTAGATTGGTTTATAAATATAGAGGTATGAGAAGATAAAAGTGTGTGTGTGTGTGTGTGTGTGTGTGTGTGTGTGTGTGTGTGTGTGTGTGTGTGTGTGTGTGTGTGTGTGTGTGTGTGTGTGTGTGTGTGTGTGTGTGTGTGTGTGTGTGTGTGTGTGTGTGTGTGTGTGTGTGTGTGTGTGTGTGTGTGTGTGTGTGTGTGTGTGTGTGTATATAATTTACGACACAAACCCTTCTGTATCGGCGACGTCTTATTAATTTTATTCTAGCTATATTTATACGATTGTTTGCAGTTTATGAAGGATCTGCATTAGTACAAAGGGTTAAGTGAGATATTTTGAAGCCTGTTACTAGTTAGAGGCCCTTTTTATGCTGAATAACATCTTCTAATAGTCGCTAGAATATAATAAAACGGACGTCATCGGTACCTTCATGTGAGAAGAATAACTCTATGGATTATTTCCGCCCTGTTACATTCGGTAGTAATGGTACTGAAATAAGGTAAACATTATACCGTGAATTATGCTTCAGTAACATCAACAACATTATCAACTTGTTTTTATATTTATGTTATTAATGTAGATTAGCTTTATTCATTAACAGTAGATTAGCGGGCTAGCGGTTTATTTATATGTACCGCCCAGCGGGGTGTTTTTAGCCAAAATAGGGCTGTTTACGTGATCATTTTCATGCCTAAATAAGACCCAGAGCGTAAAACAAGTATCTATTCCTGAAAGGGCATAAACAGAGCTTTCCAATGACACCATAACGATCCTTTTATGATGGATAGTTTTCTTGCAACAACCGCGCAACGCGAGTGCAAAAAGCATGTAATTCGGCACTTTCCCCATACAATTCCGTATATAGCGAGTGAGAGAGGGAGGGAGGAGGTGGGATTCGTGTCAGTAGGTTCGCCGCAGTGGTCTGGAGCAGTCATACGCTCGCTACTCTCCTGCCACCACTTTCTCTCTCTCTCAGCAACATTACGTGCTGAAATTGCCACACGACCTATGTCGAGCGCCGCCAGATAGTCCAGATTTATTATACTCGACTTATGTTGCGCCCCGACAGTTTAAGCTTGCTATTTAAGAATCTTGGGAGTAAGTAATTAGTGCTGTAATCATATTAATAATTAATATTATGACAGGCACATTGATGAAATGTATTCTATCATTATATTTAATTCACCAAGAGAATCAAGCTTGGTGAAAAACTATATTTTTAGCCTAGCAAGATATAATATGCTAGTAAAAGAACCTTATATTAAAAGATAAATTATAATGATTACATCTTAGCTTTCTTATTAATTAAATGGTAGTTAAAGTATAAACTACATAGATCTGCGTCAATCTACAGTATCAGGTTCACCTTGATATCTTCACTATCAGAGGATTTATTATAAAGCTTATTTGGTTGAGTTACGTGACAATTGTCAATTCAATCTAAAATTTATGTTACGGGAAGTTTACCTGTTGGAATGGACGAAGGTGAAAACTTTGGAGATGATATATAAAACTGATGTATTGAGACCAGACACGAGAGAACTGGGGTCACGCAATGTCTTCAAACATTGGCTGCTTGGTTCATAATTTATGTGTATGTTCATGATTGTGTGTGAAACGAAGAGATAGATATATAGATAGATGGATAAAGAGAGAGAGAGAGAGTATTTGTGTGAGAGTGAGAGTGTGTGTGTATGTGTTTGTGTAAAGGTGAGAGTATGCATGAGTGCTTAGGCGTATGTTTGTGTTAACGTACGAGTGTACTAAATAAGAGAGCTCTTGCATCTCTCTCTCTCTCTCTCTCTCTCTCTCTTTTTTTTTCTTGCTCCAATTATAATCTTGTCATCTCCCCTTTTCAATCAATTTCCCCTCAATGTCCTCCAGTCAGTTATCTCCCCAATATGTAATGGGATTCTTTCCTTTCTCAAATACCTTCCTTTTACCTCCTCTCCTCTCCCTTTTGTTTTCCTCCCTTTTTCTTCCCTCTTGTATTTCTTTCCTTCCATTTTTAATTTAGTTACGGAACCTCCAACGAATCTTTTGAAATAAGTAATTTTTTGTATTCCCTCTGTTTTCTTTCCGATCGTTTAATCCTCCTTCCTTTCCTCCTCTACACACTTCCCTTACCTCCTTCTTGGCTTTCTGTTACATATTTTCTTTTCATGCTGCTCCAAATTATCCTCTTGTCATCTAGTTTTCTTTGACTATCTTTTTCCAATGTATTATTTTCTTACTCATTCCACTGCCTTCCTGTTTCTCTCTTCCCTTCTTTTCTCACTTCCTATTTCCTACCTTCATCACCCGTCTTCCCTCCTCCCCCTCTCTTTTCCTAGCTCTCCTCTCTACTCCCTCTTTCAATATCTCCTCTTTATCGCACTTCCTATTTCCTTCCTTTATCACCTGTCTTCCCTCTCCCTTCACTATATCCCCTCTTTGCTCCCCTTTCAATATATCTCCGTCTTTTCTCACTTCCTTCCTTTATCACCTGTCTTCCCTCTCCCTTCACTATATCCCCTCTTTGCTCCCCTTTCAATATATCTCCGTATTTTCTCACTTCCTTCCTTCATCACCTGTCTTCCCTCTTCCCCCTCCCTCCTCCTTCACTATCTCTCCTCTTTACTCCCTCACTCAATCTGTCGTCATACATCACCTCCTTTCACTGATCATGCACTTGCCTCCCTTCAGCTGGTCTCCTTCATATTAAACATTCCTTCAACATCCTTCCCTCTCCTTGATAAAACCAGAACCTTTTATCCAATTTATTGTCATCTTAATATTTGTACTTTATATCTATCTATAGATTTGTATTATATTCTATATTTACATGTATCAATCATTCCCTTTTGTTTTATATTTACATGTATCAATCATTCCCTTTTGTTTTATATTTACATGTATTAATCATTCCCTTTTGTTTTATATTTACATGTATCAATCATTCCCTTTTATTTTATATTTACATGTATCAATCATTCCCTTTTATTTTATATATACATGTTTTTTTTGTTTTTTTTTTCTATATTCCAACTTACTTCCTCTCGGGCATAGGCTGAGAGCCTTAACATTCACCGCTTTACAATGAACAGTGAAGCCCGTGAGGTCTTGTTCCAGTCTAGGGAGTGAGACATGTGAAGCACGTAGAGTACAACGAGCACCTGCCATCTTGCCTTCACATGAGGCACGGTGCTCACTCATGGTCCGAAACGACCCCATCTCTGAAGCCACCTCGTTCCCGTGCTTCACTGTCTCACCCTCTACACTCGGACTCTCACACTTACACACACACAACGCCACCTGTTGAGCAGATAACTCACCAGGCATTGCACCCCTATAGCATATTTTGAATATGGGAATATTCATACAGTGCTATTTAATCAGGGAACAATGAGGGTATTTTATTGACGTTTCGGTGGGCTTGTGGTAATGCACTGATACCAGGTACAGCACAAATTCCATCCCAATAATATCTTCCCATTGATACATCGGGATTTGAACCCGGGACCTTTGGATTACCAGGCCAGTGGCAAGACCACTCCACCACACCTCCCCTATAATCCACCACACCTCCCCTATGTATCAATCATTCCCTTTTATTTTATATTTACATGTATCAATCATTCACTATCAAGAGCAGTGGATGTTGGTGTATCGCTGAAAAGGGAGGGAATTGAGTGGAAGCTACCTATACTGCTGTTTGCGGATGATACAGTTCTGATGAGTGATAATGAATGGGAGTTGCAGGGTCTGGTAAATGAGTTTGGAACAGTGTGCGAAAAACGGAATTTGAAGGTAAATGCGGGGAAGAGCAAGGTTATGGTCTTCGAAAGGGGTGAAGTCACAGAGTGTGAGGTGAAGCTGAACGGTCAGGCTATGGAGATCGTCAACTCTTTTAAGTATCTGGGCAGTGTGTTGAGTAAAGATGGGACTATGGATGAAGAAGTGCGGGAGAGGGTACAACAGGGGAAGAGGGTTGTAGGAACGCTAAAAGCGGTAACAAGAAATAGGGTGGTCAGTATGGAAGTGAAGAAGTCCTTGCATGACAGTGTGGTAATCCCGACACTGACTTACGGAAGCGAAGCATGGACGTTGGTTGAGAGACTCAGACCAAGAGTGAGAGCAGTGGATATGAATTACTTAAGGAGTGCGTGCGGAGTTACATGGAGGGATAGATAGACTAATGAGGAAGTAAGAAGGAGGTGTGGTGTGGAGGTAGATGTGCTGGAAAGTGTGAAAAGGAACAACTTGAGATGGTTCGGCCATATGGAACATATGGAAAGCGAGAGAATGACTAAGAGGGTGTACGAGAGCGAGGTGGAGAGACAGAGAGGGAGAGGTAGACCGAATGAGAGGTGGAAGGATGGAGTGAGGAAGTACATGAACGAAGGCGGTGCTGGTTGGGGGGAGGGGCGTCGACTGACTGGGGACAGAGGTACATGGGGGCGGTTCGTTCGTGGCCACCCCTTCGGGGATCACGGCATCAGGCAATAGATAGATAGAATCATTCCCTTTTATGTTATATTTACATGTATCAATCATTCCCTTTTATTACATATTTACATGTCTCAATCATTCCCTTTTATTATATATTTACATGTATCAATCATTCCCTTTTATTATATATTTACATGTATCAATCATTCCCTTTTATTATTATATATTTACATGTATCAATCATTCCCTTTTATTATATATTTACATGTATCAATCATTCCCTTTTATTATATATTTACATGTATCAATCATTCCCTTTTATTATATATTTTTACGTGTATCAATCATTCCCTTTTGTTTTATATTTACATGTATCAATCATTCCCTTTTATTATATATTTACATGTATCAATCATTCCCTTGTATTATATATTTACATGTATCAATCATTCCCTTTTATTATATATTTACATGTATCAATCATTCCCTTTTATTATATATTTACATGTATCAATCATTCCCTTTTATTATATATTTACATGTATCAATCATTCCCTTTTATTATATATTTACATGTATCAATCATTCCCTTTTATTATATATTTACATGTATCAATCATTATCCTTTGTTTTATATTTACATGTATCAATCATTCCCTTTTATTTTATATTGACATGTATCAATCATTCCCTTTTATTATATATTTACATGTATCAATCATTCCCTTTTGTTTTTCACTCCATCACTTTTCTTTTTGTGACCGGTCAACTCAACCAGTAGCTCTCAACCAGTACCAAATCAACCAATACGGTTAGGTTAGGTTAGGTTAGGTTAGTACTATATTTTGGCACTGGTTTGGTTGGTCTGGGTTAATTTGGCATTGGTTGAGAGCTACTGGTTGAAATGGTCTACTGGTTGAGATGACATGGAAACCTTTTCTTTGAATGTCTATCCTTTGTGCAAATAAGATTATTTTATAAAAATATATATCCCCTATATTTACTAGTTATTACTGTTAGTCGTTCCACACACACACACACACACACACACACACACACACACACACACACACGCCTTTATCTGTCCTATTAAATCTTACCTGTCTCGTTTTTCTTCTCTTTTGAGAAGGGAAAGTTTGTTTTCTGTTTGTTTAAACTATTTGTTATAATATTTACCTTATACCTTTCTCTTATGCGTTTGGCCATGTTATGTTTGTTTTGTTTTTTAATTTCATTGTTTATTTTACCGTATTTATCTTTCTCACATTTTACTAATGGACTCCGTAAATGTTTCTCCCTTATATAATTATCTTCTCTGTTTGTTTTCTATTTTATTTTATTTTATTTTATTTTATTTTATTTTTTTAAAGTCAACATTTATTTAGTTGGAGTCACTTTCGGTGATTTATAGCATCCATACAAGCAAGGACAGTCAGTATTGCCAATTTATTTGGTGTATTGTACCATCAATTTAGTCAATTTTCTGGGCACATCCATATATCAAAATGTATTAGTTTCGTTGGAGTTAATATAGTGAATTAATGATAGTGACCGTAGCCTGTATATAACATGTTAGAGACACCGGCTATATTGTCTACCTCTATAAGGAAGATAGGATAGCTCTTTTACAGTAACCACCATGTTGTACAAGTTACGTTATAATGCCTCGTCTGTCTTACAATCGTTGGCCTATATTTTAAAGCTGGTTACACTGGAATTGTTCGTCTTGGTGAACGATGGAAATAGTAATACAATTTTAAGGATTACAACTTGGCAATGTAGAGTACTGTATCGTAATAAATATGTATAACCTGTTTTATCATAGCTGACCGAAATTGTCTTACCCTCATCTCGATTACGCTGCTATTATGATGATTTTGTAGCGAAACATTATGTTATTTATAAAGACTTGGTATTAATATGAGGCAGAGATATAATACTTCCATGTGCTTTCATTAATTATCGAGAACTCAGCTACTTTGGGGTTAAATGTCTCTGCCAGGTGAAAACATATACTAAACTGTAGTTCCCTGATCTTCCTAAGTCTCTGCCAGGTGAAAACATATACTATACTGTAGTTCTGATCTTCCTAAGTCTCTGCCAGGTGAAAACATATACTATACTGTAGTTCCCTGATCTTCCTAAGTCTCTGCCAGGTGAAAACATATACTATACTGTAGTTCCCTGATCTTCCTAAGTCTCTGCCAGGTGAAAACATATACTATACTGTAGTTCCCTGATCTTCCTAAGTCTCTGCCAGGTGAAAACATATACTATACTGTAGTTCCCTGATCTTCCTAAGTCTCTGCCAGGTGAAAACATATACTATACTGTAGTTCCCTGATCTTCCTAAGTCATAATGGTGGCACATCCCTTCCCTCACGTATATTAACACATTGAAGATTATGACGCTTTTTAACAGAATAGTCAAGCTGTCATTAGACGATTTTTTTTAGACTAGGAAGGACCTGTGGGAGTTAGATGGTTAACTAAGAGTTTACTCCTTTGATTGCTAAAAGTCTTCCTAAACTGTATAAAAGTATCTAATATTATCAAGCATGTAACAAGGAAACGCGTTAACAAATACTGAAGGGGGTTAAGAATATGGCTGTTAAGTGTTTGATAGATTGTCTTTGACTTGAGTATATCATAGTATTTAGTATTTTTTTTTTTTGTTATTCTATATTCCAACTACTCCCTCTCGGGCAAAGGCTGAGAGCATGTACATTCAACTATTCTACATTGAACGGAGAAGCCCGTGAGGTCTCGTTCTAGTCTAAGGGGTGAGACATGTGAAGCACTTTTTAGCTGCAACCAGCCCCTGCCATCTTGCCTTTGCAGGATACATGGGGATTACTTGCCCACTCACGGCTCAAAGCAGCCCCATCTCTGAAGCTGCCTCACTCCAGTGCTTCACTGTCTCCCCTCCTAAACTCGGACCCTCTCTCTCTGAACGCCACCTATACTGTACATAAGTAGGATTACAGTTGACCACTTGATGTATATAATATGGCACCATCAGTTGTCAAATGTTTACATAATGGTGTTCAGTGCAAGAAAACTGGATTTACTGTGAACGAGAAAAAACCTGTTTTCAATAATTTGGTGCATTCCTGTAAGATTTTGAAGAGCTGTTCTATATTGTTAAAGTGCAGAACGGGCGGAATATAATGGCAGCAGCTGTAAACCGACGAACAAAAGCGGTATATGGCCGCCATCATTTACAACTAAAGTGTCCTCTGTTTAAAGCAAATAATACTTGTCATTCACACTGCATACACCTTTCATCCTGTATATAGGTTTTGTCCAATTATGTTAAGGATATTAATTCATTTGTAATTAAAGAAATAACCGGAAATACAATTATTTCGATATTACACGACTTTTTACCATACCTGACTACCTATACCGGGAATTATTGGGCCAACTGTACTGCCCTGGGATGGTGTTGGGGTCTGCAACTGAGAGGCCTGCAACATGTCGACCTAAAGATAATAGATGGCCGACCCCTCCTATAGATGTCCCCTGGTGGACAGTGGTCACAACACACAAATAATGGACCTGACTGTGTCCTTTTATTGTGTCTCTGTGTGGGACAGGAGGCCTCGGGATGGGTTGATGGTTTGTGTTAGTCGGTCTTCAGTGGTTTTATGTTGTCTGTTGTTGGTGTTTGTGGTGATAGTGGTGGTGGTTTTGGCTATAGTGCAGATGGTTGTGGTTGTTGTGACTGTGGTTGTATTGTTGGTGGCTTTGGTTATAGTGAAAGTGGTTGTGGTTGTTGTGGTAGGGGTTGAGAGAGAGAGAAGGGTGGGGGGGGGGGGGTCAGAGCAAGAGTCATTAGGATCCAAGACAAACAGCCACCAACATTGTGAGGGAAGTCAAGGAGCAATATAAGGGAAAGTCAAGGAGCAATATAAGGGAAAGTCAAGGAGCAATATAAGGGAAAGTCAAGGAGCAATATAAGGGAAAGTCAAGGAGCAATATAAGGGAAAGTCAAGGAGCAATATAAGGGAAAGTCAAGGAGCAATATAAGGGAAAGTCAAGGAGCAATATAAGGGAAAGTCAAGGAGCAATATAAGGGAAAGTCAAGGAGCAATATAAGGGAAAGCAGAACCTGGAAACAATGGAAGGAAGTAATTTAAGTGTAAATATATATATTGACATCCGAAGTAAACATAATTCAATTATTAAACCTAGACAATATTCCAGGAGTCAATGAGGTGTATGATTGGTCATTAATATAAAGTGGGTAGTTGAAATTGTAAAGGCTAATTTAATGCTCAGTATCGAAAGAACAAAAACCTATATTTGACTGTGACCATCAACTGTCTGTCTTTTGTTCACCCAAAACCAACTAAACAGAAGTACAACACACACACACACACACACACACACACACACACACACACACACACACACACACACACACCACCGGGATAATCTCACTAAGTCATCTTATTTTACCGGAGATCGTCTAAAAAAAAAAATGTACTTCTTTCCTTTTATATTTATATATGTATGTATAATATTGTATATATTTATATATTTCTCAATGTCCTGTATATTCCCGTTCGCTCTTTTTCAGCCATCACTCGTGCAGCATTTGTTTTCCGTTATATAAAATTGTTTCAGAATGATAACAGTGTTTACCCTTTCCAATTCATATAGAGTTTGCTCGAACATTGTATAGTTTTTTTTCTCCATCAGTTATATTCCGATTGCTTGCCTGGTGCATATATAGTTTGTCAATTTGTGAACTGGTATGAAATGGTTCACTGTTGTTTTGGTAATGTGTTTGGCTGAAAGTATGTAAAACGAAATAGAGAGAATCATTAGTTATATTGGGTATTCTGTAGAGCCAGTGATCTGGAAAACAGTGGTGGTGAATCTGTATGCAAATTGCTGTGTGTGTGTGTGTTTGTGTGTGTGTGGGTGGGGGGGGGGGTCGCGTGCTTAACAACATAAGATAGTCAATTATTCTACTGTGGAGTCTCCTTCGTCTTGACTTTGGAATATTGTTTTGTTGTTTATGTATCGGTGTGTCTATCTTGTTGGCTAGTTGACGGTCTGCCTGTCTGTCTGTCTATCTCTGTATCTATCTATCTATCTGTCTATAGCCATATCCTTTCGCCTTTGATTCCATTTAAAAAACAAACAAAAAATCGCATAAATCCTCTTATCTCCATTTGTCTTGTCTCTTTCACATATTCACTTACGTCTCCTATTAGATAAGACAAATAAATACTAAATAGAAGATATATGTCAAACAATGGAGAAATGTATTCCCTTTGGTACGTGTGATAAAGGACTCTACAAAATAAACACATTCAACTGATCATCTTGACGTTCATGCTGTGTTTGGTATAAGTAATTCCGTCTCGCGTTTGATTGGAGGGCGAGTGATCCAGGAATTTCAGTTAAATCGTGCTCATGGAGAGAGAGAGAGAGAAATTGATTGATTGATTGTTTGATTGGTTGATTGTATTTACTATGCTTATATTTTGTCAAAAGAGAGAAAAGCTGTAACTAAAAAAAAAATTGTTTTTAGTTCGAGGCACAACTGTTTTTGGGAAATACAAAAATTCCCTTGCAGTTTCAAGTTCTTTTCACCCGCCATTTATGATATCTGAGATTCAGGGACATGTTGAATATTAGTTTGAGTTATTCGAATGTGTTGATATGGGACTGATCATATTATTTACTTACTATTACACATACAAGTGCAAGATTATATAGAATAGGATATTATTTAAATGGCCAATATATAAGTTTAGGATAGGATGGAAGAGAGAAGTAGAGATAATCGTTTATTATGTGCCATAGTGATTTGTGTGAAACATTTTATGTTGAACAGATCATACTTGGAGATGTGAATAAAATGTACAAATCATGTGTTGAGCAACAAAGACTTACTGAGTGTGCTTCATTAAACAACGCTCGCCGCTTGATTGTTAGAACCAGAGGGTATGCTTATATATATATATATTATATATATATATATAGATAGATAGATAGATATAAAGTGTGTGTGTGTGTGTGTGTGTGTGTGTGTGTGTGTGTGTGTGTGTGTGTGTGTGTGTGTGTGTGTGTGTGTGTGTGTGTGTGTGTGTGTGTGTGTGTGTGTGTGTGTGTGTGTGTGTGTGTGTGTGTGTGTGTGTGTGTGTGTGTGTGTGTGTGTGTGTGTGTGTGTGTGTGTGTGTGTGTGTGTGTGTGTGTGTGTGTGTGTGTGTGTGTGTGTGTGTGTGTGTGTGTGTGTGTGTGTGTGTGTGTGTGTGTGTGTGTGTGTGTGTGTGTGTGTGGTGTGTGTGTGTGTGGTGTGTGTGTGTGTGTGTGTGTGTGTGTGTGTGTGTGTGTGTGTGCCATATTTCTTTACACACAAAAAGAGCCTACTACTATGACCAATGTCTCCGAGGTGTTACAAGACCATGGGCCCCGACTGTACCACTACCATCAATTTAGCCACGGTCAAAAGTCATAGCCTACTGTTGTAACTTAAATTAATTTCCTCTTTTTATATTATCGTATTTAATTAATGGCTGCATTATTATTTGTATTTGATCGATATTCAAAGTTATATTTCTGGAGAAAGGACATTACTTTTGCTGGTGACTGTGCTAACGTTGCTTCCTCCTCCTACAACAAACAAACCAGGTAATTACGCTGTGATATAATACACTATGTTTGGTCAGTAACAATATAATAGTCTGGCGTAAAAGACTGTTTGTGGAGGTAATATTTGTGTGTTGGTCTTGGAATCACTGGACAATTACGGACAATTAATATGCGGAAGAATTTAAAATGATCAAAGGAATGGTGTTGGAGAATTATTATTATATTTGAGTTAGATTATACTTACGGTATAGTTATTATTGTTTACATATTTATATTGCATTATTGATATTGTTTTACTTTATCTTGACTTGCATGGGTAATATAGAGAAGTGTCCGGTATTTATTACTTTATGTATTCTTTCATATTGATGTCGGCTTTGTGTTCTGCTTCCGTTCGTTATATTACATGTGGAGAGAATAATAACAAACAAAAACAAATGCTGAGTTGGATCTATAATTTTAATTTTCACTCGCTATCCTATACATTCTCCGTGTAATGTATTTATAATTTCGTTATGCATAGTTTTGTTGGCTATGTTAAAAGATATGGCGAAATACAAAAATACAAAATACTGTACATAGAAAGCGTATGATAGCGAGTCAAATATGATTGTCAGGTATTTTCCCAAAAGGTTATTTTGAGGATATCTAAAATATAACTTTAATACAAATTGGTGCACAAATTGGTGATGAGACTGTTTGGGCTTAAAGGTGGAGGTGTGCATAATGAACTACCTAAGATATCTGATAAAATACACTAGAATACAAGTAATTCAGAGTTAATATTGTTTTGTAATAACAAAGACACAAATGTCACAATGTATGTGTGTATGTTCGTGTTATCATCTTTGAGAAATAAATAAATGAATGTGGACGGTAAGCTCCTCGGAAGCAACCAGGGGGAAAGTTAAACGGAGTAGGAGAAATGTTGTGGTGTGGGTGGGTAAGACGGGAGAGAGAGAAGAAAGAGAGAGAGAGTTTGTGACGAGAGCGAAATATAGAACATCACTAATATATATATATATATATATATATTTTTTTTTTTCTATGTGATTGAGGGAGGCAAAAGGCATTACTGCCTATAGCGAGTGCCTCCCCCATAGTTGAAAGAGTGACAGGGCCAAAATCAAGGGACGTTCGAGCCAAAATGCCTGGACACACGGAGTTTGAAGCAATTTAAGTCATAGGAAGAGGGAAAGACTGATTCTGGGAGAAAGTTCCAGAGCTCAGCTGTTGAGTAGAAGAAAGTTTGAGAGTAACGTTTCACTCTTGGGTTGGAGAGTTGCACAGAGTAGGGGTGGGATTGAGTTGCAAGACGGGTATCACGTGCCCTACGTAAAGGAGGTGGTATGCACTGGGATAGCTCTGAGGAACACTGATTATTATAGTAGCGATAGAATAGCGAGAGAGATGCAACATTGCGGCGGAGAGAGAGAGAGACAGAGAGTTTGGTGGTGAGTGGACGGGAGTTAATGATACGAAAGGCTTTCCTTTCAACTTTGTCTAGGAGAGCGGTGTGAGAGGAATCTCCCCAGACATGTGAACATATATATATATATATATACAGTATATATATAAAACTGTCTTCGTAGCGCAATGGATAAATGCACTGAATGTCGGTGTGAGCATCCTTGGTTCGAATCCCTGGCTTGCCACATGTATTTGTTGATTTCATTAATTGAGTTTAGAAGTAAAGTCGGTTGGTGGAGGGAACATAATAATATATATATACTTACACACCCTCATTCTATTTCAAATGCAGATTGATAGAATCGTGTAATACACTATAATCTGGCTTAGGGAGGTTGTGTGTGTGTGTGTGTGTGTGTGTGTGTGTGTGTGTGTGTGTGTGTGTGTGTGTGTGTGTGTGTGTGTGTGTGTGTGTGTGTGTGTGTGTGCGTGTGTGTGTGTGTGTGTGTGTGTGTGTGCGTGCGTGTGTGTGTGCGTGTGTGCGTGCGTGTGTGTGTGTGTGTTTTTGAGTTATAAAAGAGATGATGATATGTAATGATAATGATGGTAGGTGAGGAACACTGAGGGTTATGGGTACTGATGTGTAATGATGGCACACCTGCTTCATGTAGATGACCGAGAGAAAGAGCAGATGGAGGGGGAATGACAGAATATTTTAAGAACAAAATTAAAGTACGATAACTAACTAAAACGGGATTTATCATATTGTCATTAAGATAGACTTATATGTCGGCATATATGGTATGTAATATCGTAATGCATTATACAAATAAAAGCAATACAAGATGTAGAGGAAGATATAAAGCAATATATATGTGGATGGAAGGAGGAGAGATTGCCGAACATAAGATGAAGCACCATGATGAGGATTGGTCTTTATCAACGTGGACAATGTTAAAACTAGAAGTGTAAAGTTGCCAATCCCAATAAAGGCCATTCCTCATTATTTGTTCACCTCATTACGTCGGAACCTACGTGCAGACGAATGCTGTTTATGTTTGATTTTTTTTTGTTTTTTTACAATAACGTATTCTAAATTGTGACAGTAGATTGTAAAAATAAGTAGTTAAACATATAATGGGGCTTCCTCTCCTGTTTCCACTATTGGGTAATATACATGGGAAGGGATAGGTGTTGTTTTGTCAATATACCTTAAGACAATGATGGTGCGAGAGAGGCATCAGATGGATGGACAGAGGCTGGGAGGTGTGAGAGAGGCATCAGATGGATAGACAGAGGCTGGGAGGTGTGAGAGAGGCATCAGATGGATGGACAGAGGCTGGGAGGTGTGAGAGAGGCATCAGATGGATGGACAGAGGCTGGGAGGTGTGAGAGAGGCATCAGGTGGATGGACAGAGGCTGGGAGGTGTGAGAGAGGCATCAGATGGATGGACAGAGGCTCGGAGGTGTGAGAGAGGCAAGGGAGAAGATGAAAAATGGTGTGTGGGTGTGTGTGTGTAAAAAAATAGTTTTCTTCAATCTGCCATTGACAGAAAACTGAAAAGGTTTGGGGTAACTAAATTAAAATTTTCAAAATTTTCAACATCTGGGGTTTTTCAAGGTTTAAAATATGTTACCAACCACGCGCATTGCATTCTGCGCCTCAGAGGGTAAACAGGAAGTAAAATACCGAAACAAATAGTTAAATAATATGAAGGGACAATTATTAAGGAAAAGGTATAGTGAAAGGTATAGTAAAAGGTAGTGAGAGGGAAACCAATGATATGTAGAAGGAGATGGAAACTCTGAGAAGGTAAGAAACTATAAAGAAGAGGGTCCAACAACAATAAGTGGTATATTGAAGAATAATAGTTTATAAGTAAGGATGAAATATAAGCACTTGAGGGAAAACTTTGTATTGTGAGGTTAGTGTTGATATTAAGAGAGTAACAAGTTTGGTATTGATAATTCCTTGTATTAGGGGAAAAAAGGAGGAAATGTTATCACACAGGGTGATGTGATGCGACTAGTGCAGTAGCATGTTGGTGTAGTGCTGCTTGCTTACATACAATTCTCGCTTTTAGCTGCTGCCGCTGGCTAACCCTTGTGGTGAAAAGGGGAGCCGAGTGCGTAAGTCTCCCTCTGCCAGTACATAGCCTCTCCATCACCAAGACTCCTATTGTGCCTCCCCGGGGCCACACACGGTAACTGGGTGTCTTGCGACCCCAGGCTAAATCAATAGGGGATCTCGGGGCATGCGGTGGCCCCCAGAGGTATGATGTGCATCCTTGTCATCTACCAACAACCGCACATACCCACTGCCTTGTGGTTTAGTCTAGTAAGACAAAGGCTAGGGGAGCACACCCTGAGAGAAAAGCAGACGTTGGGGTCACGTCCTGGCGGTTTCCGACAAACTGGAATCCCGGCAGTCCCCTGCAGTATTGAGCAGGAGCTGGTCGTCTTGGGTCACTCCCTTGCCATCAGCAACCCCTGTTCAGTACCAAGATAGTGAAGTTGGAACTGCGCACCTCCCTCAGCACTCTAAACTCTTCTATGCGCAGGTTTTCTCTTCCTGCTTTTGTCAATTTTTCCCTTTTCCTGAACAAAAGACCAGCGGTGATGGGGAGTCTAGTGACGGGAACAGGAACTGGATGGTTCTGGGAGTTTCTAGCTCGACCCCTGCACGTTGGCGACACAGGGCTATTTATGGTCGCCGATGGCTGGGACTGGGTGGCAGTTGTCTTCGGCAGACCCCTGTGTGTCTGAGCAGTCCTTTTCAGGATCCGTGCTGCTCACCCTGAATAGGGAAGGGCCTAGAAAAAGGTGGCCTAATAATCACCCGCTCCACACAAGCTGAGTAGGACACCGCACCTACTGAGCCATCCCATATGCGGTCGTAACAATAGAAAGAAACAAATTCCACTTAAACTCGGAACGTGGAATGTGAGAACCCTACTGGACAGAAACACCCAACCTGACAGGCCCCAGCGTAGAACAGCCCTAGTTGCAGCAGAGCTTCAACCGTATAAGATTGATGTTGCTGCTCTTAGTGAAACCGGTTTCCTGGGAGAAGGATCGCTGTGTGAAATGGGATGTGGATACACCTTTTATTGGAGAGGCTACTAATGCTAATGCGACTTACGTTTCTCTTATATAAGCTGTTCATGAACGAATTATAAAGTGCAGGGTCGTGAGAGTGGAAAGTTAAAAGGTCTCTTATTACAAATTGTTCCATGAATATGTTTATACCAAAGTGGAGGAGAGAAGGGTGGGACACAGGAGGGAATGGGAGATGAGGGGGGGGGGGGACTGGAGGCTGTATGGGTAGTGGGAGGTGGCAGTGTGATTATATAATATCATTCTCATAGGTGAGGAATTATACAAGATTACCTGGTCCACGATGCATACCCACCGTGTTTATATTAACTATTTAATACACACATATTTATTGATACACACACACACACACACACACACACACACACACACACACACACACACACACACACCCACACACACTTACTTCAATAGTTATTATTGTTGGTGCAATGAACTGTTTGGTGTGTAAAGTGTCTGTGCATGTGCTAATGTTGAGGGGAATATTAACATTGGCAAGTTGTATTATATAGTATATATCAGAGAGAGAGAGAGAGAGGGGGTGGAACCTAAAGCAATAGAGGGGGAAAGTTAGAGGGTTAAAAATATATTCAGGCCAAATAAAACTGCGATAAATACATTTGTGTTGCAAGAGGAGCCTGTTGAGGGCAAAACAAGAGGGTCTAATAGAGAAAGAGAAAAAGTTACTCAAGTTAATGAATATTATGTGAGTGTGTTTGTGTGTGAGAGAGAGAGAGAGAGAGAGAGACAGACAGACCCCCCCCCCCCCCTCCCTCCCTCTACGGCAGAGTCGCAATACATTTCAGAACAGCACGTCACCAACAATATGATCTTCCGGAGAGCTGGATATACTGTAGGTATACTCGTGTATTTTGCTTGTATCGTTCTAGTATTAATTATTCATTGCTTTATAACCGCTCCTTTATAGTTTTGTTATCTATGCAAAAAATTAATAATGAGAGCAAGAGCGAAAACGAGAAAGAGAGAGAGAGAGAGTGTGTGAGTGTGAGAGTAATAAATGAACCAATCTAACAAGCCAGAGATAACATGAAAATAACCCCAACTAATACTACCTTTCCCTGGGCTGAGCATTATGGGCTGTCCAAATATAATTATCGTTATGGTGAAAATAGGATGACATTTTGTGTATTGTTAATGACCCGGGAAGGTTTAGTGGGTGATTGGTTATATTATATTTATGGGAGGTAGGGGTTGTGGGGATGGTGGAGGGATGGGGAGGGTGGGGGGGTTTATGTTTTCAAGTTTTGAAGGATTTGGGTTATCATTTTGGAGAGGTATGTTTTGTGATCGGATATAATAATTATACATATTATTATATACACACACAGTGTGTGTGTGTGCACGTTGCAACCATGACTGTTCATGGAGATACCAAAAGGTTGACAAAATGCCTCGTCAAATTTTGTCAAGCACATCTGGCAGTATAAACAAATAATTACAGCTGTGTCAAAGAAAACATGAATTAAGTAAAGTCTCCTTCATATAATCTATGAGAACACAGGAGCGGATCAAAATAATGTTGTAGTTTTTCCTTCATAATATTCCCATGTAATAACTTGGGCATCATTATTGCGGGTGTTCTTAAATGTTTTGTGTTCATGTTTGAGAGCAATATATTTATGTCCCTGTTTTCCTTGTTTAATATGATATTTGGTTATATTATAACGTATTTTAATGGAAGTAATGTCATTAATAATTATGTAAATTGTTATTCAATCAGCCAGAGTGCAAAATATACACAGGAGAGTTCTGTATGACCCAGACCATGACTACTAATACCTTGTTTCACGTTTAAGTGTGTGTGTGTGTGTGTGTGTGTGTGTGTGTGTGTGTGTGTGTGTGTGTGTGTGTGTGTGTGTGTGTGTGTGTGTGTGTGTGTGTGTGTGTGTGTGTGTGTGTGTGTGTGTGTGTGTGTGTGTGTGTGTGTGTGTGTGTGTGTGTGTGTGTGTGTGTGTGTGTGTGTTTTAGAGAATGAGAGAGAGAGACAGAGAGAGAGAGAGTAATATACAATTGTAATATATGCGTTTTTATTTATGCGCTATATATTTATTTACGAGTCTAAGCGCATTATTATATTGTATTGTTCTATTACACCCTCAGCAACTAAGTCTGGCCACTTCATTCTCACTATTTCATTATATGTCATGTAAACCACCCTCCGTGACCTAAAACACAGGAAATAATGCATTAACGCTCAAAGTATACTCTTCAGCTTGCAAATTGAAACAGCGAAAATGCGTCAACATTATACAGTATATGCGAGGAAATATAAAATGTATTTTGAGATAAGAATATAGCAGGTTTAATCATTGTTTGTGTAAGCCTACCTGTACAGTCCATTACTCAAATTCAAGGTCCTCGTTTGATTGTGTAACCTTTAATTAAGGTCGGAAATAATGTTATGTATTTAGATAACAAATCACTTAGTATTGTTTTAGTATAAAGAAAATAATTTTGCACGAGTTCTTTGAACTCCTGCAAAATGGTTTCTCTCCACATAGTTATCAGATTGAAATTCAGTCCAGGAGGGTTATGATATGTTAACCCATTATTCACATAAACAAAACAAAAACCCTCGCACACATATATATGTTGCAGAGACAGTGAAAGTGAGAGATAGTTAATGTATCAGTAGTTAGTTATAATATAGTGAAGGTATGGTATTGTTGGGATCAATGTGGAAGCTGGGAAGGTGTAGCAATACTGTAGGGGTAATATTAGCTCATCACCAGCGGGTAATTACGTTCTAACTGTTTGTACTTGTAGAATGTTGGTTATAATTAGTATATACTATATGTGTTCCAGTGCGTTATATAATTAGTATATACTATATGTGTTCCAGTGCGTTATATAATTAATATATACTATATGTGTTCCAGTGCGTTATATAATTAGTATATACTATGTGTTCCAGTGCGTTATATAATTAGTATATACTATATGTGTTCCAGTGCGTTATATAATTAGTATATACTATATGTGTTCCAGTGCGTTATATAATTAGTATATACTATATGTGTTCCAGTGCGTTATATAATTAGTATATATATGTGTTCCAGTGCGTTATAATTAGTATATACTATATGTGTTCCAGTGCGTTAATAATTGGTATATACCATATGTGTTCCAGTGCGTTATATAATTAGTATATACTATGTGTTCCAGTGCGTTATATAATTAGTATATACTATATGTGTTCCAGTGCGTTATATAATTAGTATATACTATATGTGTTCCAGTGCGTTATATAATTAGTATATACTATATGTGTTCCAGTGCGTTATATAATTAGTATATACTATATGTGTTCCAGTGCGTTATATAATTAGTATATACTATATGTGTTCCAGTGCGTTATATAATTAGTATATACTATATGTGTTCCAGTGCGTTATATAATTAGTATATACTATATGTGTTCCAGTGCGTTATATAATTAATAGTGTTGGTGATAAAGTGACAACAACAGACACGTTAAATATATATAAATAATATTATGAATTATAATGTTCAAAGTATGCAAATGTACTTATAGACAATTGTGCAGTGTAGCTGCCATAGTATAGTATATATTTACAATCATAGCGTAACCTATATAGTAAGGTCACTACCGGAAGCTCAATTATTTATAAAGTCTTCATCCCTCTTCATCCATCGATGTGTTCTATGGATAAATAACAATCAGTGCATCAAACGTATCAGTTAAACTGCAGCGTTACTCTAATTATTCTGTTTTACCGTGCCAACAAACACATATATTTCACCATAGTCTTCGATATATACTTTATAAGTGTAGTTTGTGGGTTTATCATCAACATTATGAAAATATTGTGAACAATATAAAACTATTATCCCCCGCATTCCATATACAACTGAAATGTATATACAATACATAAATATGGAATATATTTTAGAGATTGTTAAATGGCAAATTAATTAGATACCGTACGTGTGTGTTGCTCCCTGTAGTAAACATGAGTTTTGTTAACTCATTCCTGTCATAATGTTCTATGAATAGCAAGAATATAATATATTCTTGCTATTATCTACAATAGATATTATCTATTGTAGATAGTTATTGGGTATACTTTTGATAGTTGTATATTCAATACTTGAATAACGGAAAGTCCATATTAATCTGAACAAGTTCATGTTAATGTAACCTGACATCTTTAATCATGACACGGAAACGTGGAAAAGCGTTTGAAAATGTTTACAGTGAGAACAAATTTCTCAATTCCCTCCCCCATTCTGGTGGGGTCGGAAACTGAATACTAATGACCTTGTGGCCAGGTATCTTGCAAGGTCAACAACCATGGCAGAAGTTGGTGTTGGCTTCACCACCTTTTGTTTTACTTTTCCTCTTCTATACCTTATGCAATTGGCTATCTTCAAATACCAATACCCACTAACCCACATTTGATGTATGTGGTACTGGATTTGTTAGCAGAGGCATTGGTTATGAATGTTGAAGGTTTGTTTAAAGATATTTATTAATGTGTGTATGTGATGGTCATTGGTATTGGTATTATGGTGAAGGTTGTGGTGGTGTTGTGGAAGATTAAGTCTAATGTAGAAGTGGTAGGATTAGTCGTATGATAATGGTGATCGTGACAAACGGTTCTTTCAAAACAGTATTTATTGTGTTTTGATAAATAGTTAGATAGCCTATTGTGTTGTAATCGATACAGATACATATATAAAATGAAACTGGGCTTATTAGGCCATTGTGTTTATAGGTTAAAGCCACAAAGCAGTCTATACAGTAATAAAATCTAACCGAGTTTTGCTGAAAAAAGTAGCAAATACAATTTTAGAAAGATGTATGTGTCGCCTTTACGGTCCAGGTGTGTGTGTATGTGTGTGTGTGTGTGTGTGTGTGTGTGTGCGTGTGTGTGTGTGTGTGTGCGTGTGCGTGTGTGTGTGCGCAGGTGCAGTAAAGTGAAGAGACACAGTAGAATACATAAGTCGAGAGTGAACACAATTGCATTAACCTAATTAGTGTGTCTGCAGCCAAAGTAAAGATTTTTCTTAATTAAGTTAAGTATCTGTCCAGGGAATAATATATAGCTTGGTTCACCAACATTACCTTCCAACAAGAGGCCCTGGATGCCCGTCTGTTTGAAGGGTTCTGGAGAGAGAGTGAGTGTGGGGGGTCAGGGAACCGCATAATTGAGTACAGATTTATACGATAAATGTAACCCCTAAAGCATTATGTTACTTAATAATTATGAGTAACTAATACTGTAGAAACGATTGGTACGTACATAACTAACTTATTTGCCTCTAAGAATATTGTTTGTGGTAATAAAGCACTATATAGAGTTTCAGTATAGAAGAGTCCGCTCAATATTGAGTCATAGATATTGGGCCTTGGCATCCTGCCCAAGATTGCCTAAACCTGACAGACCAAGGTTGCTTAAGTGCGTTAACATTTGGCTGTATCCAACTACTAGACCATTACAGTTTATACAGCTTTAAGGGTAAAGAACAGAGTTGGTCTGGCATTCATGGATAAATACTTTTGGCGTCATGAATATTTGAATTACCGGTATTTATAGTGTTTCGTTTATAATAGATATGTTTGGCATTACGATGAATAATGGACACAACTTTTGTTTTCTCTCTCTCTCTCTCTCTCTCTCTCTCTCTCATAGTAATTATCACACATTCCTCCGTTTTCCTGCCTATTTCCAAACCCTGAGAAGACTACCCATAAAAGCTATTGAAGTTAATTATCACTGTAATCCAAACATCTCTGAGGGAAGGTGTGTAAACTACGCTGACGAAGGTTTTCTCTTCTAAAAGTATTGATAAGGCATGGAGGAAGAACTAAGGGGAGAGAGAGAGAAAGAGAGAGAGTCTTTCATAATTAGTAAAATTAAAATCTTCAAGCAATCTTGGCAATATGAATTTAGCAACCTGGTTTTAGTACATAGGTTTTACCACTTCAATCAAATTATAAACTGAGAGAGAGAGAGTGTGTGTGTGCATGTTGCAACCATGACTGTTCATGGAGATACCAAAATGTTGACAAAATGCCTTGTCATTTGTCAAGCACATCTGGCAGTATAAACAAATATTTACAGCTGTGTCAAAGAAAACATAATTTAAGTAAAGTCTCTCATATAATCTATGAGAGCACAAGAGCAGATCAAAATAATGTTGTAGTCTTTCCTTCATAATATTCCCATGTAATAACTTATGCATCATTATAGCGGGTGTTCTTAAATGTTTTGTATTCATGTTTGAGAGCAATATATTTATGTCCCTGTTTTCCTCGTTTAATATATTTGGTTATATTATAACGCATTTTAATGGAAGTAATATCATTAATAATTATGTAAATTGTTATTCAATCAGCCAGAGTGCAAAATATACACAGGATAGTTCTGTATGACCCAGACCATGATTACTAATACGCTGTTGCATCAGCAAAAGGCAAGTCAGGAAAGGCGAGAAAATATGACAAAGTGAAATTGATTGTTAAAGATGTCTGTTGCGAATAGTACCTCTTGCCGACTCTGCTGCTGGTGACACCAACACTGCCAACATTATGCCATTATTATTGTCAACATTCCCACCGATAACAACATGTTTATTAACAACGTTGCCACTACCACCATCACTAGCCAAACATCACTTTCATAAAGCAAGTCTTTCTTCTACTCGAAAAGTAACCTCTGGAACTCTCCCTGAATCTTGTTTTCGTTCATCCTATGACTTGAACTGCTTCAAGCTCCGTGTGTCCAGCGTACCTTGAATTTGGCTCCCTGTCACTCTTTCAACTTGTGGGGGGACACTTGTTACAGGCAGCTTTACCTCTTGTCTCCTTCATACACATATAAAAGACACTATTACAGTTACTTCCTTCATAAATATCAGTGCTACCACTACCAACACACCTCTGCTACCACTACTACCAATATTACCAACACCACAACCTCATTACTACTATTTCCATGAGTGAAGTTAATATCCAATTTCATGTTTGCATGGTTTATTGGCCTTATCATGCACTTGAACCTACTTAATTATATTTCCCTTCACTCTCACACCTGACTCCTACTCAATCATCTCCTTGGCCGTTTGATGTTGAACGGGAATCAGTTTGGGATATTGGACTGACGGATTAAATAACATACGTTTCAAAGCAAAAGATATAATTTCAGCAAAACTCAATAATTAACACCACCAAATTCTCCACCATCCCCACCACCAGCATCACCCCCAGAATTACCACCACCACCACCACAATGACCTTCACCATCACCACCTTTCATGTTTACTTCCCTGTCCTCGAGGCGATAGTGATTGCAGAAAGCAAGTTTTAAGAGAGAGAGAGAGAGAGAGAGAGAGAGAGAGAGAGAGAGAAAGAGAGAGAGAGAGAGAGAGAGAGAGAGAGAGAGAGAGAGAGAGAGAGAGAGAGAGAGAGAGAGAGAGAGAGAGAGAGAGAGAGAGAGAGAGAGAGAGGAGTACAAAGGAAATCAAGCAACAACATATATAGTGACCCTTCTAGGCTGCTTGTCCTCCAAAACACTGAGGATCAAGTGTCCAAACAGTGGTTTAGAGTGGGTAAGGGAACATTGGAAAGGGAATTACTGCCCTGGAACTAATGTCCGTGGCAGGATTAGGAAGTTAGTAGGGGATAGATGGGTTAGTAACTGAGGGGGGGATAAAATAAAGTTATTCATTTACAAACGCAGTCAGTCGCGGGTTTGATGCGAGATATTGTCTAGGCGGAGTTTAAATGAATCAACGGTGATGCAGTCTATAACGTCTCGGGGAAGCCCATTCCACAAGTTGACAACTCGATTGAAGAAGAAATTCTTAGAATCGTGTGAGTTAAAAGATTTACCAATAATTTTGCAACCGTTTCCCCGCGTGTAATTAGATTGGTCGATAGTGAAGTACTTACTACAGTTCATATTGTCGATGCCTCTGATGATTTTGAACACTTGAATTAAGTCACCTCTTAATCTGCGCTGGGTTAAAGGAAATAGATTTAATTCTCTAAGACGCTCTTCGTATGGTTTGTTCTTTAGGCTAGGTATCATTTTGGTAACTCTACGTTGAACTCGTTCTAGCTTGTTTATAATTTTTTGGTAATAAGGGCACCAGGATTGAACGCAGTATTCCAGAAGAGGGCGGACTAAGGAATTGTAAAGGGTTAGGATAACTTCTTTGGATTTATGCTCAAATGACCTGCCTATAAAGCCAATTATTTTGTTTGCCTTCTTAACAACTTCTGAACATTGTTGACTCGGTTTTAGGTTACTCGATATTGTTACTCCCAGATCGGTTTCTCTGTTTACATTCTTAAGCTGAGTGCCATTCATCGAATAGTTTGCTTTCTCATTTAGGTATCCGATATGTAGTACTTTACATCTATCCGCATTGAAACTCATTTGCCAAATTTGGGCCCAACATGACAATTTATCTAGATTGTGTTGCATATCGTCAACTTGTTCTTTTGAGAGTACGCTATTTGCAATTTTTGTATCGTCAGCAAATTTTGAGATTGTACAGGTGGGACCCTCAGCTATGTCGTTGATGTAAATTAGAAAGAGAATTGGTCCCAGTACGGATCCCTGGGGTACCCCGCTACTTACATTGGTCCATTTAGATGCCTTACCGTGTATGACTACTCTTTGCTTTCTGTCGCTGAGCCAATTTTCTATCCATTTCAACACACCGTCTTGTATTCCATGCGCTTTTAGTTTTAGCAGTAAACGTTTGTGGGGAACTTTGTCAAAGGCCTTTTGAAAATCAAGGTATATAATATCTACAGCTTTACTCTCATCGTAGAGGTTGAGGATATCGTGGAAGAAGTCTAAGAGGTTTGTTAAACAGGAACGTTTTTTACGAAAGCCGTGTTGAGTATCTTTAAGTATGTTATTTTCCTCTAAGTGATTTACGAGTCTGTTCTTATGACCGTTTCTAGCATTTTACATACAACTGAGGTTAAGCTAATTGGACGATAGTTACTGGGTAGGGATTTGCTGCCTTTTTTGAATATCGGTGTTACGGTGGCTAGCTTCCACTGATCAGGCATAGTTCCAGACTGCAAGGATTTATTGAATAGTAATGTCAGTGGTTTGGAGAGCTCATCCTTAGCTTCCTTTAGAACTCTAGGCGAGATTGTATCAGGTCCAGGCGTTTTATTTACCTTGAGTTTATCTAAACAATTCAATACTTCTCTCTCTGTAACGGTGATATTGCTTAGAACATCTGAATTATCAATCTGAATCGGCGATGGTGTAGGGATATCACTGAGGTCTTCTGTTGTAAAAACTGATGCAAAGAAGGTATTGAGGGTATTACTCATTTGTACTTCGTCTTTGGTGTATTCTCCATTTTCATCGACTAACGGTCCAACAGTTGAAGTAACTACTTTTTTCTTTCTGATATAACTATAGAATTATTTCGGGTTTGTTTTACTTTGATTCGCAATATGTAACTCTAAGGTCTTTTTACTTTGCTTAATTAACTTTTTGGCTTTGCGTCGTAGCTCTACAAATTTCACCCGTTCTTCGTCATTTTGTGAGGATTTTAATCTATCATTAGCAAATTTTTTAGCAAGCAGGCAGTTTGAAATATCTTTATTCCACCATTTGGGCTTATTAATATGGCCTGGACGCCGTATTTTCGATGGTATGCAGTCTTGCACTGCTTTTAGGTAAGTGGTTTCGAATAACTTCCAAGATGTATTTATGTCGTTATTGTTAATTAAAAAGCTCCAGTCAGTTTCTTTAAACATAGCTCTAAGTTTATGGAAGTTGTGTTGTGGGAAGTTATGGAAGGAGAGTGTTGGTGGAAACTTGTAAATACAAGTCTGTGTGTGTGTGAGAGTGGGAAATATCTGCATTGGTTCAAAGTATGCAGCGTTTGGGAAGGTGGGAGGAGGAGGAGGAGGAAAGGGAAGCAAACACACGAAATAAAAATGTCCTATAAAACATCTCCAAAGAACCACTTAAGCTACAGTATTTTATACACCCTTTGTCTCCAATGTTTCTGTTTAACCTAGTTTTATTCGCATCTATTTAGCTTTTATTTCAGATAACATCAGTCTATTGTAATTAGCTTCAGAAGGCCATCTTGTCTTGTTGTCTATGGTTCAGGACCTGTTTGCGTAACCCTTACATTCTGAGAGGGGCAAATCTTAATAAATATGCCTGCTGGTGTCTAGAATAATTAATGGATGGGTAAATGGGAGGTGAGGAAGGCAAAGATGATAATAGGATACTGTACCAATATGATAAACATGAACACATAATTAATATGGGAGGTGAGGAAGGCTAAGATGATAATAGGATACTGTACCAATATGATAAACATAAACACATCATTAATATGGGAGGTGAGGAAGGCTAAGATGATAATAGGATACTGTACCAATATGATAAACATAAACACATCATTAATATGGGAGGTGAGGAAGGCTAAGATGATAATAGGATACTGTACCAATATGATAAACATAAACACATCATTAACAATGTTTTTCTAATATAATTTGTATGATCAATGTCATTACTGCAAATGGAAAATTCCGTTGACTTTCGTTTTGATCTTTAGGACACAGTGATATTATTTAAACATAATTATTTAAGACAACTCCTTTAACCTCAGGTTTACGCATTAAGGATAGATATAAATTATGTATCGGTAAAGCACCCACGTTTAACTAGACTAAAAAGTAATATGAAGGTTAAGAGGATGGCGTAAAAAGTAGTGGTGCAAAAAACTAATTGGATAAGCGTCAAGAAGACAGTTTACTGGTAACAACCTAATAAGGTTAAGAGGCAAGGGAGAGAAGATTGTTTAGTTGTTAAATAAGGAGGATATTTGTGCCTCCCCCTCTCTCTTTCTCAAACACACTCACACACACACGCACACACACTCACACGCACACACGGGGTGTAAAGGATGAAGTAGCTATAGACGCGAAATAGTCGAGGACTAACCAAATATTGAAAATTGTATTGGGAACAATGAAATGACGGCTGCTCTGTGTGTGAGAGAGAGAGAGATAGAGATAGAGTACAAAGGAGTACAAAGGAAATCAAGCAACAACATGTCTAGTGACCCTTCTAGGCTGCTTGTCCTCCAAAACACTGAGGATCAAGTGTCCAAACAGTGGTTTAGAGTGGGTAAATGGAACATTGGAAAGGGAACTACTGCCCTGGAACTAATGTCCGTGGCAGGATTAGGAAGTTAGTAGGGGACAGATGGGTTAGTAACTGAGGGGGGGATAAAATTAAGTTATTAATTTACAAACGCAGTCAGTCGCGGGTTTGATGCGAGATATTTGTCTAAGCGGAGTTTAAATGAATCAACGGTGCTACAGTCTATAACGTCTCGGGGAAGCCCATTCCACAAGTTGACAACTCGATTGAAGAAGAAATTCTTAGATTCGTGTGAGTTAAAAGATTTACCAATAATTTTGCAACCGTTTCCCCGCGTGTAATTAGATTGGTCGATAGTGAAGTACTTACTACAGTTCATATTGTCGATGCCTTTGATGATTTTGAACACTTTAATTAAGTCACCTCTTAACCCTTCCTACCCGGTCTGCCTTAGGTAAGGACAGCACGAAAGAAGGGCAAATACCCGGTATGCCTTATCTAAGGCATGAGCTTAATAGCCTAATTAAGCTTGGTCCGAACGCCGTGCGTACGACGTATGTCAATAAACCCAAGCGTTCGTCACCGCACCTCCGAAAACAAGAAGGAGAAGACTCCTCAATGTTATTGTTCTGACGTCATGACGAAATTAGTGTCTAAAAAGCCCCCATATTGGCAACATCTCTGCAATATTGGCTCCACTGAAATCGTCATCACAATTGAACCAGTTGACTTACAGAGCTCTACTCAATGCCAAAATACAGATTGAAAACCGCACTACGATTATAGATGAGTGGGAAAGTTCTAGCAGTGAAAATAAACATAAATACGGTAGCCTAGGCCTCGACGTTTTTCGGCCATATCGCCCGGGTAGGGGTGACCGTCATTGGGTAGGACAGCCCGGGTAGGAAGGGTTAATCTGCGCTGGGTTAAAGGAAATAGATTTAATTCTCTAAGACGCTCTTCGTATGGTTTGTTCTTTAGGCTAGGTATCATTTTGGTAACTCTACGTTGAACTCGTTCTAGCTAGTTTATATCTTTTTGGTAATAAGGGCACCAGGATTGAACGCAGTATTCCAGAAGAGGGCGGACTAAGGAATTGTAAAGGGTTAGGATAACTTCTTTGGATTTATGCTCAAATGACCTGCCTATAAAGCCAATTATTTTGTTTGCCTTCTTAACAACTTCTGAACATTGTTGACTCGGTTTTAGGTTACTCGATATTGTTACTCCCAGATCGGTTACTCTGTTTACATTCTTAAGCTGAGTGCCATTCATCGAATAGTTTGCTTTCTCATTTAGGTATCCGATATGTAGTACTTTACATTTATCCGCATTGAAACTCATTTGACAAATTTGGGCCCAACATGACAATTTATCTAGATTGTGTTGCATATCGTGAACTTGTTCTTTTGAGAGTACGCTATTTGCTATTTTTGTATCGTCAGCAAATTTTGAGATTGTACTGGTGAGACCCTCATCTATGTCGTTGATGTAAATTAGAAAGAGAATTGGTCCTAGTACCGATCCCTGGGGTACCCCGCTACTTACATTGGTCTATTTAGATGCCTTTCCGTTTATGACTACTCTTTGCTTTCTGTTGCTGAGCCAATTTTCTATCCATTTCAACACACCGTCTTGTATTCCATGCGCTTTTAGTTTTAGCAGTAAACGTTTGTGGGGAACTTTGTCAAAGGCCTTTTGAAAATCAAGGTATATAATATCTACAGCTTTACTCTCATCGCAGAGGTAGAGGATATCGTGGAAGAAGTCTAAGAGGTTTGTTAAACAGGAAAGTTTTTTACGAAAGCCGTGTTGAGTATCTTTAAGTATGTTATTTTCCTCTAAGTGATTTACGAGTCTGTCTCGTATGACCGTTTCTAGCATTTTACATACAACTGAGGTTAAGCTAATTGGACGATAGTTACTGGGTAAGGATTTGCGGCCTTTTTTTTAATATCGGTGTTACGTTGGCTAGCTTCCACTGATCAGGCATAGTTCCAGACTGCAAGGATTTATTGAATAGTAATGTCAGTGGTTTGGAGAGCTCATCCTTAGCTTCCTTTAGAACTCTAGGCGAGATTGTATCAGGTCCAGGCATTTTATTTACCTTGAGTTTATCTAAACAATTCAATACTTCTCTATCTGTAACGGTGATATTGCTTAGAACATCTGAATTATCAATCTGAATCGGCGATGGTGTAGGGATATCACTGAGGTCTTCTGTTGTAAAAACTGATGCAAAGAAGATATTGAGGGCATTACTCATTTGTACTTCGTCTTTGGTGTATTCTCCATTTTCATCGACTAACGGTCCAACAGTTAAAGTAACTACTTTTTTCTTTCTGATATAACTATAGAATTCTTTCGGGTTTGTTTTACTTTGATTCGCAATATGTAACTCTAAGGTCTTTTTACTTTGCTTAATTAACTTTTTGGCTTTGCGTCGTAGCTCTACAAATTTCACCCGTTCTTCGTCATTTTGTGAGGATTTTAATCTATCATTAGCAAATTTTTTAGCAAGCAGGCAGTTTGAAACATCTTTATTCCACCATTTGGGCTTATTATTATGGCCTGGATGCCGTATTTTCGATGGTATGCAGTCTTGCACTGCTTTTAGGTAAGTGGTTTCGAATAACTTCCAAGATGTATTTATGTCGTTATTGTTAATTAAAAAGCTCCAGTCAGTTTCTTTAAACATAGATCTAAGTTTATGGAAGTTTGCTTTCTTGAAATTAGGGACTTTTTCGATGCTACTATTTGGTTCGTTACTAGTAAACTTTAAA
Organism: Paralithodes platypus; assembly: GCA_032716605.1. Taxonomy (NCBI): domain Eukaryota; kingdom Metazoa; phylum Arthropoda; class Malacostraca; order Decapoda; family Lithodidae; genus Paralithodes; species Paralithodes platypus. Next base: position 33,473,123 of record CM064483.1, on the reverse strand, counting down.
GTGAAAGTTATCGTACGATGGTCGCTGTTACTGAATTCATCACTAACATTCAAATTCTCTATTAATTCTTCTTTTGTTGCAAGTACAATGTCAAGAACGTTATTACCACGGGTCGGCGTTCGAACAAATTGATAAAGCGAAATCTCTTGCAAGTTCGTATACAAGTCATGTCCGGAGTGTGAAGTAAGAGTATCGCCCCACTTGGTCACAGGTAAATTAAAGTCGCCAAAAATTACGGTATCTTGTGAGTTACTTACATCTGCAATTTGTTCGTAAATTTCTCGGTCAGTTTGCACTGATTGAGCTGGAGGTCTGTATATTAACGCAAGTATTATTTTTGTACCTTTATTATTCTTTATTAGCACAAAAGATGTGTCGACGTTCACAATTTGAGGTTTTGACAAGAGGGTAGGGTTAAGTCTTTCTTTGATATAAAGTAAAACGCCACCTCCATTTCGATTTATTCGGCTTTTCTCAAACAATACATAACCGGGAAGTGAATACTCTGCTAAAAAGTCTCTATCTTCTGTATTGAGCCAAGATTCTGTTATGCCAATCACATCATAATTTTCTGTAAACACTAGCTCCTCTAAATCTGAAAATTTATTGCGTATGCTACGAGCGTTTGCATAGAAAACCTTTAAATTTGTTATTTTAGAACTCACGGAAAGCTCTTTAATAATATTTTTGGTTCTTGTCGGATCTACATTTATGTTCATGGCTGTCCTCGGTCCTCGCTGTCTTCGGTCCTTATCGCTGATGGTCCTCGGTTGCCTCTATTTTTTGTTTGGCGTTGGATGATTTATGTCACTGCTGCTTCTTCTCGGATGGCGTTTTTTTATCCATGGCTGCGGACTGCTTCGTGTAGGAGACGACCCATGCGTGCTGAACCCACAGGGTTTAGATGAGTGCCATCCTTGCGGAACAGAGTAGGCTGGTTGTAGAAGTTTTCCCAGAGGTTGATGAATTCAACTTCTTCCCTCAGACACAAATATTTTAGTCGGCTATTTGTGCTGAAGGCCTTGTCGTAGAATTTGTCAGGTGCGTCGATCTTGGGGAGAATGCCTGAGATGATAGAGAGAAGTACCCCGTAAGAACGAACGCAGAGACTCTGTTAGGAAGCCATTAATATAGCAATGATAACTACAATGACTTTAAAAAGCCACTGTAATAAAGAGAGAAATGACCAGGAAGTGAAAGCCACTGTTGAAAGAGGACAGACATGTAGGGAATATGTGCAGGGACCGTACTCAGCATGAAATATATGGAGTACAAAGGAGTACAACGGAAATCAAGCAACAACAGATCTAGTGACCCTTCTAGGCTGCTTGTCCTCCAAAACACTGAGGATCAAGTGTCCAAACAGTGGTTTAGAGTGGGTAAGGGAACATTGGAAAGGGAACTACTGCCCTGCCAGTAATTAAATAGATTTAATTCTCTAAGACGCTCTTCGTATGGTTTGTTCTTTAGGCTAGGTATCATTTTGGTAACTCTACGTTGAACTCGTTCTAGCTTGTTTATATCTTTTTGGTAATAAGGGCACCAGGATTGAACGCATTATTCCAGAAGAGGGCGGACCAAGGAATTGTAAAGGGTTAGGATAACTTCTTTGGATTTATGCTCAAATGACCTGCCTATAAAGCCAATTATTTGTTTTGCCTTCTTAACAACTTCTGAACATTGTTGACTCGGTTTTAGGTTACTCGATATTGTTACTCCCAGATCAGTTTCTCTGTTTACATTCTTAAGCTGAGTGCCATTCATCGAATAGTTTGCTTTCTCATTTAGGTATCCGACATGTAGTACTTTACATTTATCCGCATTGAAACTCATTTGCCAAATTTGGGCCCAACATGACAATTTATCTAGATTGTGTTGCATATCGTCAACTTGTTCTTTTGAGAGTACGCTATTTGCAATTTTTGTATCGTCAGCAAATTTTGAGATTGTGCAGGTGAGACCCTCATCTATGTCGTTGATGTAAATTAGAAAGAGAATTGGTCCTAGTACCGATCCCTGGGGTACCCCGCTACTTACATTGGTCCATTTAGATACCTTACCGTTTATGACTACCCTTTGCTTTCTGTTGCTAAGCCAATTTTCTATCCATTTCAACACACCGTCTTGTATTCCATGCACTTTTAGTTTTAGCAGTAAACGTTTGTGGGGAACTTTGTCAAAGGCCTTTTGAAAATCAAGGTATATAATATCTACAGCTTTACTCTCATCGTAGAGGTTGAGGATATCGTGGAAGAAGTCCAAGAGGTTTGTTAAACAGGAACGTTTTTTATGAAAGCCGTGTTGAGTATGTTTAAGTATGTTATTTTCCTCTAAGTGATTTACGAGTCTGTCTCGTATGACCGTTTCTAGCATTTTACATACAATTGAGGTTAAGCTAATTGGACGATAGTTACTGGGTAGGGATTTGCTGCCTTTTTTGAAAATCTGTGTGTGTGTGTGTGTGTGTGTGTGTGTGTGTGTGTGTGTGTGTGTGTGTGTGTGTGTGTGTGTGTGTGTGTGTGTGTGAGTGAGAGTGAGTGAGTGAGTGAGTGAGTGAGTGAGTGAGTGAGTGAGTGAGTGAGTGAGTGAGACTCTCACTATATAGAGAAGAGCCTTGGACCTGTGTAAGTCTCCCTCCTTCCCCCATCCTCTCGTTCATACACCAAGCTCTCCGCCTCTCTTTTACTCCTTCTATCAAGTCTATGTCATTGTCAGTGAATCAATTATCTCTATATTCCTTTTTAGTGGGTATGTTTGGGAGGGTTCAATGGGTAGAAGGCATTACATTATAGTATAGTGACAACAAGGACTGCCTCGCCAAAAATACCGCTGGTTTCCTCCTTTTATCTCGGTTGCTGTGTGCTGATTTAATTATCTATATGATTACTGTACAATTACTTCTACGATAACAACATTCAGTATCGCGCTGTACATTATCATCTTGAGTTATATATTAAGAATAAATGATGCCTGACTCAAGAAAACCGACCATTAATTTAGGATAAAATCTAGAGATGGGCTATTATTCTTGGACGACTAGTAACGTCACACAGTAAGCTCCTCCCACTTTCAACAACCTCTTCATATTGCGAGTGTGTTTTGTAGTATGCGCGCGTGTTGTGCGGCCTTCCGAGGATATTTATGGATATTACTACTTCTCTGTTGGTGTTGGTGTTGGAATGTGGTCTTGGTGTTGTTGTCTACGTCTTGGACTTAGTGGGTGGACAAACAACCACAGGTAAGACCACACGCAGGAATACCTGACAAGTTCTGTTGCTGTAGACATAGACGGAAAATAGATCAGCTGACGTGTGTGGGAGAAGGGTATGAGATGAAGGGATGGAGAGGATGTGGAGGGAGACAGGGGGTGAAGAGGTAGAGGGAGAGAAGCAAGGAAGGTGGAAGGTGGGAGGGAGGGAGAGAAAAAGAAACGAGAGGGAGGGGACGTAAATGTGGAGGGGGAGTGGGGAGGTTGGATGAAGATAGAGGGGTGGAAGGATGAAGGTGGTGGAGGAGGAACCCAATATAACACAGGTCTGTCGGTCACTGCCGCCGCACTACCTAACACCCACTCACAATATTCTGTTCTTCTTGTCGTGGTTGTTTTAGTTTTCTTTGCTACATATCATTCGGCCCCTCCTTCTCCATATCCATTCTTCCTTTGTCAGTTCTCCTCATTCCTTTTCTCCTTTTCCTCCTCTTTGAGTCTTTCATCTCTCCTCTTGCTGCCGCTCCTTCTAATCTGCCAATATCCTCTCCCTTATGTTATTGACCACCGCGTCTTCCTATTTGTCTCCTAACAACCTGTGTTCCTTTGTTTACTCTCATGCCAACGTTTTATCTTTATATCGGCCTCTTCGTCTTCGTTATTCTCCTCCTCCTGCTCTTGTTTTCCTACCTCCCTCCAGGACCAATACTACTAACAGTTAGTAGTATTGGTCTTGCTCCCTCCAGGACCAATACTACTAACAGTTAGTATTGGTCTTGCTCCCTCCAGGACCAATACTACTAACAGTTAGTAGTATTGGTCTTGCTCCCTCCAGGACCAATACTACTAACAGTTAGTAGTATTGGTCTTGCTCCCTCCAGGACCAATACTACTAACAGTTAGTAGTATTGGTCTTGCTCCCTCCAGGACCAATTTCACACTTTTTACCTTCCGTGTACACCCACCAAGCTTTCATATCCCTCCTGCCTCCTGCCTTAACTCCTCTCAATATCTTCCTTCTTCGGGCCATTCATGACTCTGTGTATTATGTATCACCTTTGGTCAATAAAATGTTCACTCTTCCTAGTGCATGATCTCAACGTCTTATATTCTTTTCGTTTGCAAGCACTTATTGTTTTTTATTTGTTCCATTCACTCTCTCTTTTTTTTCTTTTTTTTAATTTCATATTCCAAATATTCTGTTTTGTTAATTTGTCATTTGACTTGCTATTTGGTTTGTCATCGTTGTTTCTTTCAGGTAATGTTTGTATTTATTGGATATATAAATTCTTCCCATTGCTTGCTCATCTTACAAGCAAATCTACTATATTATATTATTGTTATGTGTTAATTTATCTTCTCTGTTTAGCTTTTTCTTTCAACCCTTGCATCCCACATACACACTTTACAGTTCCCTTCTTCCTCCTTATTAGAGTTTATAATCTACAATTCTTTTACGTGAGCATTTTCCTTCCTTGGTTCATTTCTTGTTACTCTCTTGTTGCTCCCACTATCTCTTCAATAATTTTACTTTTACAGTTCCTGTCTTGCTTCTCTCTTATTGTTCCCACTATATATTCACTAGTTTTACTTCTATGCTTACCTTGTTAGAACATAAGAACATAAGAACATAAGAAAATGGGAGTCTGCAGAAAGCCGATTGGCCTAAGCAAGGCAGATCCCTGTCCCACACATCCCCAATTACAAAGCCCAATTATAGGCTCAACACTCTAATACCCTGAGGATCATCTTACAAAAACGGTTAGAGATTAACGCAGGATTACGGGGGTCTGCAGAGCGCTGATTGGCCCAACCCTGCTGATCCCCCTTCACACCCAACCCTTCTCGTCCATATGATTATCCAATTTTATCTTAAAGCTCCCTATCGTTTTTAATCCCACTATAGCACTTGGTAGTCCATTCCACCCATCTACAACTCTGTTACCAAACCAATATTTGCCTATATCTTTTCTGAAACGAAATTTATCTAATTTGAAACCATTGGTACGAGTTCTTTCGCTATCACTGAGCTTTAGTACATTTGTCATGTCCCCTTTGTTAATCCCACTAACCCACTTGAACACCTCTATCATATCCCCTCTAACTCTGCGTCTCTCTAACGAATGTAAGCCTAATTTCTTCAACCTTTCTTTATACGGAAGATTTCTAATATTATGGATCATTTTTGTCATTCTACGTTGTACTCTCTCCAATGAATCTATGTCCATTCTGTAATAAGGACACCAAAATTGAACAGCATAATCCATATGGGGTCTCACTAATGACAAGTAAAGTTTTAAGATAACATCAGCAGTTCTGTTACTCACACTCCTTGAGATGAACCCGAGAATCCTGTTTGCCTTGTTTCGAACGCTTATACACTGTTGTCTAGGCTTCAAATCATTGCTAACAAACACACCTAGATCTTTCTCACAATTCGAGTTTTCTAATTCCATATTAGCTAGTTTATATTTAACATTTGTATGCATCTTCCCTATCTTTAATACCTTGCATTTGTCAATGTTAAACTTCATCTGCCAATTTACTGACCATTCGTGTAAGGTATCTAGATCCCTTTGGAGGCACTCTATATCTCTATCTGAATCAATTGTTCTCCCAATTTTGGTATCGTCTGCAAATGTACTTATCCTACTAGTTATACCTAAATCAAGGTCATTTATGTATATAACAAACAAAAGAGGACCTAATACAGATCCCTGGGGGACACCACTTTTGACTGCTCCCCATTCTGACTTCGTACCATTTATGCTGACTCTCTGCTTCCTACCAATTAGCCATGACCTAATCCATCCCAACAACGCCCCACCTATTCCATGCGCCTCAACCTTTCTCATCAATCTCTCATGGGGGACTCTGTCGAAAGCTTTACTGAAATCTAAATATATTATATCATATGACTTGTCATTATCTACTGCTTCATATACCTCTGAGAAAAAAACTAAGCAAATTAGTAAGGCAAGAACGTCCCTGAGTGAATCCGTGCTGAGAAGAATTTATTAAATTAATTGTATCTAAGTGGTTTCTAATTTTACTAGCAATAATTGACTCTAGTAGCTTTCCTATGATTGATGTAAGACTAATGGGACGGTAATTGGATGCTATTGATTTGTCACCTTTTTTGAAGATCGGAACTACGTTTGCAAGCTTCCAAGCTTCTGGAACTATACCTGTCTCCAATGACTTAAGAACATAAGAACATAAGAAAATGAGAGTCTGCAGAAAGCCGATTGGCCTAAGCAAGGCAGATCCCTGTCCCACACAACCCCAATTACAAAGCCCAATTATAGGCTCAACATTCTAATACCCTGAGGATCATCTTACCAAAACGGTTAGAGATTAACGCAGGATTACGGGGGTCTGCAGAGCGCTGATTGGCCCAACCCTGCTGATCCCCCTTCACACCCAACCCTTCTCGTCCATATGCTTATCCAATTTTATCTTAAAGCTCCCTATCGTTTTTAATCCCACTATAGCACTTGGTAGTCCATTCCACCCATCTACAACTCTGTTACCAAACCAATATTTGCTTATATCTTTTCTGAAACGAAATTTATCTATGAACCATTGGTACGAGTTCTTTCGCTATCACTGAGCTTTAGTACATTTGTCATGTCCCCTTTGTTAATCCCACTAACCCACTTGAACACCTCTATCATATCCCCTCTAACTCTGCGTCTCTCTAACGAATGTAAGCCTAATTTCTTCAACCTTTCTTTATACGGAAGATTTCTAATATTATGGATCATTTTTGTCATTCTACGTTGTACTCTCTCCAATGAATCTATGTCCATTCTGTAATAAGGACACCAAAATTGAACAGCATAATCCATATGGGGTCTCACTAATGACAAGTAAAGTTTTAAGATAACATCAGCAGTTCTGTTACTCACACTCCTTGAGATGAACCCGAGAATCCTGTTTGCCTTGTTTCGAACGCTTATACACTTTTGTCTAGGCTTCAAATCATTGCTAACAAACACACCTAGATCTTTCTCACAATTCGAGTTTTCTAATTCCACATTAGCTAGTTTATATTTAACATTTGTATGCGTCTTCCCTATCTTTAATACCTTGCATTTGTCAATGTTAAACTTCATCTGCCAATTTACTGACCATTCGTGTAAGGTATCTAGATCCCTTTGGAGGCACTCTATATCTCTATCTGAATCAATTGTTCTCCCCATTTGGTATCGTCTGCAAATTTACTTATCCTACTAGTTATACCTAAATCAAGGTCATTTATGTATATAACAAACAACAGAGGACCTAATACAGATCCCTGGGGGACACCACTTTTGACTGCTCCCCATTCTGACTTCGTACCATTTATGCTGACTCTCTGCTTCCTACCAATTAGCCATGACCTAATCCATCCCAACAACGCCCCACCTATTCCATGCGCCTCAACCTTTCTCATCAATCTCTCATGGGGGACTCTGTCGAAAGCTTTACTGAAATCTAAATATATTATATCATATGACTTGTCATTATCTACTGCTTCATATACCTCTGAGAAAAAAACTAAGCAAATTAGTAAGGCAAGAACGTCCCTGAGTGAATCCATGCTGAGAAGAATTTATTAAATTAAATGTATCTAAGTGGTTTCTAATTTTTCTAGCAATAATTGACTCTAGTAGCTTTCCTATGATTGATGTAAGACTAATGGGACGGTAATTGGATGCTATTGATTTGTCACCTTTTTTGAAGATCGGAACTACGTTTGCAAGCTTCCAAGCTTCTGGAACTATACCTGTCTCCATTGACTTGTTAAATAAAAATGTTAATGGGTAACTTAACTCATCCCTACATTCTTTTAATACTCTAGCATATACCTCATCAGGACCAGGCGATTTATGAGGTTACAAGTCTGTCAATTTCCTTAAGCACATCATTTCTACTTATAGAAACCGTACTTAACCTATTTTCTATACTATCGCTATATACCTTACGGACTTCTGGAAACTGTGCCAAATTTTCATTAGTGAAAACGGAAAGAAATTGACTATTTAATGTACTGCACATTTCTAAAATCATTTTCTGTCATTTCTGCTATCGAAGTTTTAAGGGGACCAATTACATCTCTAACCTTGGATTTATATAGTTGGTAAAAAGCTTTAGGATTATTTTTTGAGTCATTGGCAACCTTAATTTCATAATTTCTTTTTTCTTTCCTAATATCCTTTTTTACCTGTCTTGATAGATTCTGATAGTAAGCAAGTAGGTGAATTTCGCCTTTTCTTATTTTTCTATATATTCCTCTCTTTTGTCCTAGAAGATCTAATAGTCTATTATTCATCCATTTGGGTTGGTTCTGTGTTGATCTAAATTTTCTTTTGGGGATGTATTTATTTTGTGCATTGAATACTGACTTGATACAATTATCGTATGTATCTACCAAGGTTGACGTCTCTTCCTGACTTAAGATGACAGGTGCCTGAGAAGGGGCACACTCATTTGACACCTGGATCGACTTAATTTTTTGACCATAGGGTCCGCTAATAGGGCTCTTCTTAACCCACCATAATTGGCTTTTCTAAAGTCAGGTATTAATGTTGTATTCTCTCTGGTATTACCTTTCCATTGTATATTAAAATACACAGAATTGTGGTCACTATTTCCTAGGTGGTCCCCTATCTCTACATTATTTACCATATGTTCATTGTTACTGAAAACTAAATCGAGAATATTATTACCTCTAGTCGGCGTATCTATGAATTGAAATAAAAAACTATCTTGTGCTACCTCTATAAACTCCTCAGAATCGAGTCTCCTATTTGATGCTGCCAATCTATATTCGGAAAATTAAAATCCCCCATAATGCACACATTGCTAAACCTTGATGCCATTTAATTTCCTCCCATAATGACGTTCCGTCATTTCTACTCATATTTGGCGGTCTATACATAACTCCAATAACTATGGTCTCACTACCTTAGTTAACCTCTACCCAAACACTTTCATTATCGTTATTTAGTCTAATACCTGATTTAATACAGCTTTTTAATGTACTCCTGACAAACACTGCTATACCGCCACCCCTCTTACTTGTTCGGTCATATTTAAACAAACTATATCCTGGTATATCAAATTCTGCTAAAAAATGCCTGGTTTCTGTATTAATCCACGTTTCAGTTAGCGCTATTATGTCTATATTTTCTTTGCTAACAAGGGCTCTAAGTTCGTTCATTTTGTTACATAGACTCCTACAGTTTGTGTAATATACTCTCAATTTACTTCTTTTCTTTATACCTAATTTACCTTTGTTTTTAGCGACATTTCCATCTTCCGTTGCACCATCACTACTATCATTTGCATTATAGTCATCATTTTTAGCATGAGACTGAATATCCTTATCGCTTTCGCCTGACGCTAAAATTGTTCCATTTAACCTCTCATTTACACTCTCAATATTTCTGTTCAAAACCCCACAACCACCCTATCTAAAGAGCTAGCTAATGTAGAAACCCCTAACCGTGAAAGATGAACCCCATCCCTTGCGTACATCCCATCTCTCCCATAGAAACTATCCCAGTTATCAATGAATGGTATTGCTTTTTCTTTGCAATATTTCTCCAAACGGCAATTGACACCAATCGCCCTGGATGTCCATTCCTTGGGAACTCCTCTTCTGGGTAGGATACAATGTTCTGTCCTTCCTTCCTTCTGTTCAGCTTCCATTATTTGTTTTGTTTTCCTATTTACATATGGCTTTTTATTTATATTAATTATGCAGGATATTATTGTTTCATATGCTTTTCAATAAGTGTTCACCTGTGTTTCCATCTCACACCTGTTCTGGTCTATATTTCACCCCCACTCTTCCTTGGTTGCCTCCTTATTCCTCCTGTTCATCACCTCCTTCGTCTGGTCCGCCTTCCTTCCTTCCTACGGACTATGGTTAAGAATTTTTTTTTGTACCCTCGCACCCGACTAAATTAACAAAAAACTCAAAATGACAAACAATACAGATAATAACCGGCGTTCTTTCGATGATAACTGTAAGTGTAAACTCTGTGTGAATGAATGTGATTTTGAACATCAACATTTGTTTTAAGGATACATTACCAATACAAAATTTATGTTTTTAATTTATTCTGTTAATGTAACATCTCCATGTAAAGTAGAAAAAGTTATCTATTTAATAACCTGTAATAAATGTGATATACATTGTTGGACAGACGGAGCAATGTTTAAGAGATAGAGACTACGGGCATAGAGCAGGAATAAAGAACGGCATCGACTCAAAGATTCTTTTTTATAAGCATTTTAACACAGATTGTACTAAATTTGATTATAAATACACAATTATAGAGATTGTTCAAAATAATCAAAATGTTTTAGATAGAGAAAATTGTTGGATTGGAAAATGTATGACCATCTATCTATTTGGACTTAACAATCAAATCAAAGGTGTAGGCAACATTTTAACATAAGAACATAAGAACATAAGAAAATGGGAGTCTGCAGAAAGCCGATTGGCCTAAGCAAGGCAGATCCCTGTCCCACACAACCCCAAATCAATTACAAAGCCCAATTATAGGCTCAACACTCTAATACCCTGAGGATCATCTTACCAAAACGGTTAGAGATTAACGCAGGATTATGGAGGTCTGCAGAGCGCTGATTGGCCCAACCCGGCTGATCCCCCTTCACACCCAACCCTTCTCGTCCATATGCTTATCCAATTTTATCTTAAAGCTCCCTACAGTTTTAGATCCCACTATAGCACTTGGTAGTCCATTCCACCCATCTACAACTCTGTTACCAAACCAATATTTGCCTATATCTTTTCTGAAACGAAATTTATCTAATTTGAAACCATTGGTACGAGTTCTTTCGCTATCACTGAGCTTTAGTACATTTGTCATGTCCCCTTTGTTAATCCCACTAACCCACTTGAACACCTCTATCATATCCCCTCTAACTCTGCGTCTGTCTCTCTAACGAATGTAAGCATAATTTCTTCAACCTTTCTTCATACGGAAGATTTCTAATATTATGGATCATTTTTGTCATTCTACGCTGTACTCTCTCCAATGAATCTATGTCCATTCTGTAATAAGGACACCAAAATTGGACAGCATAATCCATATGGGGTCTCACTAATGACAAGTAAAGTTTTAAGATAACATCAGCAGTTCTGTTACTCACACTCCTAGAGATGAACCCGAGAATCCTGTTTGCCTTATTACGAACGCCTATACACTGTTTTCTAGGCTTCAAATCATTGCTAACAAACACACCTAGATCTTTCTCGCAGTCTGAATTTTCTAATTCTAAATTAGCTAGTTTATATTTAACATTTGTTTGCATCTTCCCTATCTTTAATACCTTGCATTTGTCAATGTTAAACTTCATCTGCCAATTTACTGACCATTCATGTAAGGTATCTAGATCCCTTTGGAGGCACTCTATATCGCTATCTGAATCAATTGATCTCCCCATTTTAGTATCGTCTGCGAATTTACTTATCCTACTAGTTATACCTAAATCTAGGTCATTTATGTATATAAGAAACAACAGGGGACCTAATACCGATCCCTGGGGGACACCACTTTTGACTGCTCCCCACTCTGACTTGGTACCATTTATGCTGACTCTCTGTTTCCTACCAATTATCCATGACCTAATCCATCCCAACAACGCCCCACCTATTCCATGTGCCTCAACCTTTCTCATCAATCTCTCATGAGGGACTCGAAAGCTTTACTGAAATCTAAATATATAATATCGTATGCCTTGTCATTATCTACTGCTTCATATACCTCTGAGAAAAAACTAAGCAAATTAGTAAGGCAAGAACGTCCCTGAGTGAATCCATGCTGAGAAGAATTGATTAAGTTAAATGTTTCTAAGTGGTTTCTTATTTTCCTAGCAATAATTGACTCTAGTAGCTTTCCTATGATTGAAGTGAGACTAATGGGACGGTAATTGGATGCTATTGATTTATCACCTTTTTTGAAAATCGGAACTACATTTGCAAGCTTCCAAGCTTCTGGAACTATACCTGTTTCTAATGAATTGTTAAAAAGAAATGTTAATGGGTAACTTAACTCATCTCTGCATTCTTTTAATACTCTGGCATATACCTCATCGGGACCAGGCGATTTCTGAGGTTTCAGTCTGTCAATTTCCTTAAGCACATAATTTCTACTTATAGTAACCGTACTTAACCTATTTTCTATACTATCGATATATACCTTACGGACTTCTGGAATCTGTGCCAAATTTTCATTAGTGAAAACGGATCGAAACTGACTATTTAATGTACTGCACATTTTTTAAATAATTTTCTGTCATTTCTCCTATCGAAGTTTTAAGGGGGCCTATTTTATCTCTAAACTTTAGATTTATATAGCTGGAAAAAGCCCTTAGGGTTATTTTTTGGGTCATTGGCTATCCTGATTTCATAATTTCTTTTGTCTGTCCTTAACATTTTTAACCTCTCTTGATAGATTCTGATAGTAAGCAAGTAGGTGAATTTCGCCTTTCTTTATTTTTCGATATTTTCCTCTCTTTTTTCCTAGAAGGTCTAATAGTCTATTATTCATCCATTTGGGTTGGTTTTGTGTTGATCTAAATTTTCTTTTGGGGATATATTTATTTTGCGCATTGTGGAGTGAAGAAATAAAATTATTATATGTAGCTGTCAAATTATCCTGAGTTAAGACAGGTATCTGAGAGAGAGTATGTTCATTAGCGCACCTGGGTCCACTTAATAGTTTAACCATAGGATCGACTCTTAAGGCTCGTCTTAATCCACCATAATTGGCTTTTCTGAAATGTGGGATAAGTGTCGTATTCTCTTTAGCCTTTCCTGTCCATTGTATGTTAAAATAAATTGATTTATGATCACTATTTCCTAGTTCGTCTCCTATCTCTACATTATTTATCATTAGTTCATTATTACTGAGAACTAAATCGAGGATATTATTACCTCTAGTAGGCGAGTCTATGAATTGAAATAAAAAACTATCCTGTAACGCCTCAATAAACTCTTTTGAATCCGAGTCGCCGATTTGATGCTGCCAATCAATATTCGGAAAATTAAAATCCCCCATAATACACACATTGCTAATCCTTGATGCTATTTTCACTTCCTGCCATAAAGCTGTACCTTCGTTTCTACTCATATTTGGTGGTCTATAAATAACTCCAATAATTATGGTCTCACTACCTTCGCTAACCTCACCCCAAACACTTTCGTTATCAGTATTTAGTCTAATACCTGATTTAATACAGCTTTTTTAAAGAACTCCTGACAAACACTGCTATTCCGCCGCCCCTCCTACTTGTTCGGTCGCGTTTAAACAAACTATATCCTGGTATATGGCATTCTGCTAAAAAATGTCTTGATTCTGTAGTAATCCATGTTTCAGTCAGTGCTATAATGTCTATATTTTCGTTGCTAACAAGTGCTCTAAGTTCATCCATTTTGTTACATAAACTCCTACAGTTTGTATAATATAATCGCACAAAATGAATTTATTTACTGGTATCGGATTTTACCTTTATTTTTCTAACTGAATTCCCCAATTTCTTCTGTTACACCTTTCATATTTCTACTAGCAGTACAATTAAAATCCTGTGACTGATATTTTCTAGTCATATCTGATTGTAAACCAGTACGGCAATTGTACCCATATCTAGACAAATTATTTCTTACTCATTATTCTCAGGCCTTATTTTTAGCCGAAACCCCGCGACAATCCGATCTATTGACCTAGCTAAATTTGCCACCCCTAGCCGAGAAAGATGAACCCCCCGTCCTGTGCCGCCTGTACAACTGATTTTTTACCATAGAAACGGGTCCAGTTATCAAGGAAGTGGTATTGCATTTGCATTACAGTATTTTTCCCAGCCGAACAATTGATACCATTGCCCGAGATGACCAGTGCTGCTGACCCCTCTCCGGTGGCAAGATACTTGTGTACTACAAGGTATGCCTCCCTTCCATCCTAACTTAATCTAACACCTCCCTGTACTGCCGATAAGCAGATACTTCCGTCCTACCTTTACCAACATCATTGCTCCCTGTACTGAGGACAGATAATGGGGCTCTATCTCCAAATATCTTTCATGATGTAATTCAAGTGTCCTCTACACCTTCCTTCCCAACCCCCGGCACCAGGCAGACAGACAAGCTTCCTATGACTAATCAGTACAGGTGGACCTAGCTAAGTGGTCTGACCATGGATGGTCCCCAATAAGTGAGAAGGACTTGCCTCTCCTTGTCCCCCCCCCCCCCCCCCCCCGATGACTTGGTAGCAGCTGCGGCAGCGGCAGGAACTCCTGGGGCAGCTCAGTTCGCAGTTTTGAAGGTATACTCCTGGGGGGGCAGCAGTCACAGCATTCCCTGTTGGAGGCAAACTTACTTACGCTTTCTCCTGGTTTCCATACGCCGTCGAATCGGAAGCACTCGCAGCCTCATCACCATCACATTCGTCCATTCCAAGGTGATGAACTTGTTGCTTGAGGGCAACTGGCCCGCCGTTAGAAATTTGCAGGTTGTGTGCACTTGTTGGAACCAACTGTCCCGGGGGAGCATCACGATCCCTAACAGGCAGTTGCACTATCCCTCACGTTATCCCTTGTCAGCCAAAGTCAGCTTTAAGGCCAAATTCTCGTCTTTGAGAGACTGCACCTCTCTCTCTCCACATTTTCCACCCTTTCTTGCAAAGCAAGACAAAGCTGGAGAATATGAGAGGAGGTAGCAATCTCGTCAACACCAGCCATTTTAAGAAAGCGTTAATACTATCACCACACTATGGGCAAAGATATTCAATTGTATAAATATATATTAAAAAAACTTCTACGATAACAAGATTCAGTATCGCGCTTTACATTAACATATTGAATTATATATTAAGACTATATGATGCCTGACTCAAGAAAATCGACCATTAATTTAGTCTGACATTTGGAGATGGGCTACTTTCTTGAACTAGTGACGTCACACAGTAAGCTCCTTCCAGTTTCTGCCAGCTCTTCAT
>CM064483.1:33422901-33452901 GCA_032716605.1 Paralithodes platypus | reverse complement strand
GTGATTGTGATTGTGAAAGTGAGTGTGTCTGCAGGTGTGGTTAAGTAAGGGAATTGGACTTCAAAAGTATAATCCCGGAACCGAGATTGGATTAGGCCTAGTACAAAGGTCATTCCTTTATATGTGTGTTTGTGTGTGTTACATTAATTATATGTTTATATTAATTTATATAGTAATACATTTAGTTAGTTACTTAAATGTATTGTTTCACGAATAATAGTGGATGTCACTTATATTGGCTCCAGTAAGGCTCTCTTTATTGGATGTGTATAAAATATAGTAATGTATAATAGCATTTTGTATCATATTTTCCAATAGGAAAAAAGTAGTAATATACTTGTAATACGTTTTCATCGTGTACAAATACTTTTTCAAGGTATGAGTGTAATTTGCAGTAAATACCAAAGTATGTTGTTATAATATTGGCATAATAATATATAATAATATACTTTTGCGTACACAGTAAAAGATAAAAATAGTTTTATGTGTACTTTAATTTAAAACTAAACTGATAAAATATAAAAGGGAGAGTAATTATAGACTTGGGAGACAGAGCGGTCCGTGAATGTAGCACCACCTTGCTGACGTCACAGTATGGTCGACGCGGCCTGCTACTCTCGGTGGCCTAGGCCGGAGTCAATCGTGGCTGGGGGTGTAGGGGGGTGGAGAGAAGGGGGGACCGAAGTCATCGTAGGTTGGCTGGGAGCTGGGGTGAGATGTGCGGGTTCGAGGGGCGGAGCTGAGGGCCGTCTCTCCAGGGGCAGAGCGGCAGTGTAGTGTCTTTTAGCAGAAGGAAGTATCTGAAGGTCTAGAGTTTGATTATTAATACTAGGATTCAGGGCTATACATACAAGCCCTGAAAGCCCTGAAAATGCCATATGAATAGCGAAACGTCGTATCTACTGTTCACCATGTAGTATTGTGGACATAAGTCCTGATACACCTGCCCGGCAGAGAATCGCGAATTGTGTTGGCAACATTGATACACCCCCCGCCCCCACTCCTTCCCCTCTCTACTACCCCCTCTCAGCCAAACCCTCCCTTCCTCTTTCTTTCCTGTTTCACTTATGTAAGCCCCACCCCCTGGATTGTTTCCACCACTGTGACTATAACCAGGGCCCTGACTATAGAATGATAAATAGCACAATAACCTTTCTCTCATGTCTCCCTCTATCATCGTATCTACCGTATGTATTTTTATGCATGCTTTCCAAATCTTCTTCCTAAAATGATATAACATATCGTTAAAATAGCAATAGGTTACGTAGATCATGTTCATATTTGCCAATTATTATAAACCTAGTTCAATGTTAGGTGTTATGATCCATTCGAATATGTAAGTATATTAACGATATAATGTTATCTAAGTCAGATACAATTGAGACTTTAATATACTTTTATATTCTCATAGTTCAATCAAGTTATGATTAATTAAGCCAATATATCCCAATATCTGGAGTAGGCATGTATTTATGTGTTTTACTGTATAAATACAATACTATTAAAAAAGATCATTGACCTATACATAAAATGGGTACCTTGATTCAATGCATTGAATATTAAAAGTTAAAAATATATGGTTACGTGTGGATTCTCAATACAGTATTCGCCTGTCAACCCACCTCCCCCTTAACTACGGAAGCTCACATTAATCTATTCATATTTCGTAACTAGTCAACGCAAACACACGGCCACACACATTAATGTAACATTACTTTACACATAGTTGCATGTTTTTTTCTTACTTGAGGAGATTTGGCGTAGTTCAATTACCTCAGCGAGCGCTGCTCCCTCCGTGATTAACCCCTTCCGTACCAGGGTTCCGTTTATTTTTTATTAAGCTATATTTAAGCAATTGTATGCAGCTAATGAAGGATCTGTGGTATTAAGAAGGGTTAATTAACCCTTCCTACCCGGGCAGCCTTTCTTAATGACGGAGGCTGTATCCGGGCGATCTGGCTGAAAACACAACAAAAGTAAACTAAGGCTAATCTCGCTTAATATACTACCTACAATAATCAAACATATGTCAAAATGGGCGCCTTACCTTTCCGCGTCGAATGGCGTTGAGTAGAGCTTTCTAGCTCAAGTAGTTCCGGAGTTATGGTGATGGAAGTGGAGGTAACTTTTGCCGCGTATTTACCTCGCTGCGTCCCAACACTCAACCGCGGCCCAGGCTACGACGAACGTTTTGACTCGTCGCTCTACCTTGAATTGTGGCGGGAAGCGATTTTTTAGTGTTTTATTGTTTATTATGCCATATATTATTGTTATTATGATATTTTCACTCAATAAATATATTTTTCTGAAGTAATTTGTGTCTCTGTCACTTATACTTAGTTTTATTGTTATTATTATAGTAGTTATGATTATTTATACTGGACTATGGTAATTGATAGTATTCACTTCTTTATTGTTAGGAATATATATTTTAGTGTCACTTTCACTTGTTCATATTGTTCTGAAGGCACTTATTATTACTTATGTGTGTCTCTTTCATTAGACTTGTTTTATAGTCATTATTATAGTAGTTATGATTATTTATACTGGTCTATGGTAATTGATAGTGTAATTTTCACTTCTTTATTGTTAGGAATATTTTAGTGTCTCTTTCACTTGTTCATATTGTTCTGAAGGCACTTATTATTACTTATGTGCGTCTCTTTCACTTAGACTTAGTTTTATAGTCATTATTATAGTAGTTATGATTATTTATACTGGACTATGGTAATTGATAGTGTAATTTTCACTTCTTTATTGTTAGGAATATATATTTTAGTGTCACTTTCACTTGTTCATATTGTTCTGAAGGCACTTATTATTACTTATGTGTCTCTTTCACTTATACTTAGTTATATTATTATTATTGAGTGTCACTATCACTGTCACTTACACTTCAATAGTTTGCCAGAGCGTGGAAATCATTGAAGCAGGTGACGGCACACAGTCCAACAACCTCACACTCGAGGCATTGCCAAGTGGTTTTTGTGGGTTTGCGGGGTCGTCGAGTTGTGCGGGTGCACAGATAGCACCTCTTCTGCATCCTTATTCGGCTGTTAGGACCCTGGAAAGGAAAGGCGACGAGCTGGTGCTTTCTGAAGAAGTCGGCACACCCTATTCTGTCCATCATGCCTGGTCCTTGTAGTGGCCTCCCTGGTGTACCCGCATGTTTTACCAGGAGCTCATGTATCAGCTGCTTTTGGAAGGTCCGCAGGCTCTTGTACTTAATGACTGGACACCTCAAACGGTAGATGTTGTACGCGTTGAGGACAGACATATCTACTGTATGCAGGACAAACTTCTTGTACCACCTGCAAGATGTTCGCAGGCAGTCTATGAAGCCCATCTGCATGTCGGACTTGTCGACGAGGCGCATGTTCAGGTTATAGTCCAGAACAGCAGCTGGTTTTGTGATAGGGTTCTTCGTTTTTCGGTCCACCTTCCCTGTGGGGACCATCTCTGCTTTGTGGCATGTGGTGAGGAGGTTGACCTTGCGCTGGTCATGCCAGTGGATGGAGAAGATGGGGCCACTCTTCTTATGGAATATGTCCATCTTCTTAGTTTTTGTTGGGTAGGCTGGCATGCCCTTCCTCTTCCCCTTCACTGTGCCGACAGTTCCGGTCTTGCGGTCATGGAGGTACTTGGCGAGGATAGGCGACGTGTAATAATTGTCGGTATAGAGGACGTACAGTAGTTGTCATGGAAGTACCTCTCCATCATCCTCTTTACCACAGCGCCGCCAAAACCAATGAGGGGGTCACAATCTCCACCTCACCACCCTTGCCGCTGTAGACTATAAAGTCGAGCACATATCCCGTCTTGCAGTCGCAGAGGACGAAGAGCTTGATGCTGAAGCGGTGTCTCTTTGACGGGATATACTGTCGGAAGTGCAGCCTACCACGGAACAGGACCAGAGACTCGTCGATGCACAGCTTCTGAAATGGAATCAGGTAGGTGGAAAACTGATGACGTATCATGTCATACAGTTGCCTGATCTTCCAGAGTGTGTCGGGTTCGTGGACATGCATGTTATTTGTCAGGTGGAAATATGAGAGGATGTCGAAGTACCGATCCCTTGACATGAATTTGCCAAATGCTGGAGTCGTTGTGAGGTCGCCAGTTATCCAGTAGTCGGCCAGAACGTGCTTCTTTATGTGTGTCATCAGCATTGTGAGTGCCAAGAACACATATAATTCTGCCACAGTGAGAGCTCTCCATGCCACCATCTTTGCACTTGTCTTCCTGCCAAGAAAGTTTGAACAGATAGCCTGGTGGTGATTTGTCTCTTTGACAAGGTATTCCATGACTTCATTGTCGTAGAAGCCACAGAAAAGTTCACTGGGGGTGGCATTTGGGACACAGGGATATGCTGGTGACACCCCAGAACCCTGTTGTACCTCGTCAAAAGCAGGAAAATCTGGCACAAAATCCGCCCCATCTGACCACACAAACATTTCAGCAGCTCGAGGACGAGGACGTGGAGTTGCAGCAGGCACACGCCCTGGACGCCCTGGCACATGCCCTTGGCCACGCGGATGCCCTGGCGGACGCCCTGCACGCCCACGCTCAGGCCCAGGCCCAGGGGCAGCGGCGTCGGCAGGCTGACCACGTCCACGACCTCGCCCTATGACTCTTCTTGTCGGGACTTCCTCTTCCTCTTCCTCTTCCTCTTCCTCTTCGTTTTCCTCTTCCTCAGGCGACGTCAGGTCATCTGGGGCAATATCGGGGTCGTCAGCAGCCTCCTCAGGAGTCAACTCTGGTGAAGAATAGACCGGGCGTCGGCGGCATGGGGCTGCGGGAGGTTGAACAATGGGAGCCTCGGCCTCGGGAGTTGGGCTCCTTTTGCGGCTAGCCGTGGACTTTTCGCAGGAAATAATGACCTACGATGCGGGGCCTGTGGTGGCACACTGTGGGAGGCCAATGACGCACTTGTAGAGGCCCTTTGGTCATCCTGAGGGACAGATGAAGCCGAGGGCTGTGGGTGGCCCTCCCGGCGTCCCGGGTCAAGGCGTCGTGACAAAGGAATGCGGGTGGTTGCTAGGCCTGGGTCGGCGTCACTCTCACTATCTACGCCTTCCCTCACTTTTTCTGCCTCCCTGCGTGCTTTCTTGGCTGCACTTTTCACTAAAGACTGTTTATAAAAGTATTTACCCACTTTCAAGGGCGTACGGGCAGGCAAAGGGGAAGGTCCTGGCGTAGGGCTAGGCCTAGGCCTACCCTGACCTACGAAACTAGGCGAAGGGGTTGGCTCTAGCACACTTGGTACTTCAATAGCACCTTCCTCCACCACTTCCACATCAGGATCATCACTACTAATACCCCCCTCAAATAAATCAACATTGTCATCATCACCAAATCCCACAAAATCGTCAATTTCGCTCCCACTTCTACTCTGAATATAGAGGTTTTTGTCCACAGAGCTTTCACCACTGCTCAAATCCTGCTTGAAAAGTTCACGTTGTATTGCACTATCACTTAGCAAACGTTTCACTTTCCTTAGTTTCTTTTTCTTCTCGGTTGGCAGAGGCGTAGATGTTGCAAGCGGGGTAGCACTGGGACGCGCGGGAGATTGCACAGTATCGGATGCGTCGGAATTCATTTTTTTGCTATAGCTCTCAATGGCGGCAATGTAGGAACTGATAAACCTGGTAATTGAGGCTTGGTGGCGCTACGATCGCCCCCGCAAAGTAAAATTTGCCCGCGCGAATTTTAAAGCACGCTTTCAAGCAAATGCCTTAGGTAAGGGTTGCGGCCCTTCAGCCGCGCTGTCCTTACCTAAGGCAGCCCGGGTAGGAAGGGTTAAGATGGTATAATGACGTTTAACTGTTAAACTTCCTTCTTTTACTGAATAATAATGTTAATAAATAACTATAATCCATTCACTGGAGAGGGTGAGATTAAACTGTTGGGAGAGGCCACTTGTAAGTGGTGAAGGGAGTGCTACGGTTCTCGCTCCTTCCGAGAGGATAGATGGACCCACGAGAGTGGGTCTGGTTCTTCTTGTTCCTTCGATTACCATAACAAAATACAGAAGTGCAGTTCAGTCAAATATAATATTGGATTGCATGTATGTAAATTTGCAATGAAGCAACTTGGTTGAGCCCGAGAACTTTTAGTCTTTTACTGTACTTCTCACTTCTCAGCTTGTTCTTCCTCTGTCCAATTGCTCTTCTTTCCTACTTTACTCCAGCCATCTGGTCTGGGGTAAATTTGCACCAAATTAATTTCGACTCTGTTTCATCATAACGTTGAGGCAAAATGCCAATATATGGTATGAAATTTGGGTAGGCTATATTAAATATGGCAGTTGACACGAATTAGTAAGTCGAACATAAGGCGGTGGAGATTTGTAAGACAAAACGGACTATAATTCCTTAAACATGACAAATGTATAGAACTAATATTTCTATATATATTAATCACGTGTGAAGTAGCTTAAGGGATATCGTTCCGCTGCAGGTGAATTTATATATCATAGAGCAGAGGACCTTGGTGAATCTTAGCTAGGTCATAAATAGAGACATTATAGTAACCCTTTTGGTACCGAGGACATCTCATATATATTTCACTATAGCCATATTCAGACTATTATATGTAGATAAGAAAGGGGCTTTGGTAGCTATAGTGTTATTTGCAGTAGTATGTAGCATTTCAAATAGTAGACGCCCTTCTTTAGCTTAATACAATCGTTTAATATTTGCCAGAATAATATTATGATGAAAACAATATCACCGGTACTGAATGAGTTCAACCTCATAATCGTAGCGTTAATTGGATGGGGAGATTCCTGCCCATACCATTATAATAAAACACTAACCAAAGAGACTAATAAAAAAAAATAAAAAATATCGATTCATGAAGTAGGATATAATTGTAAAGGTTAAGGAATCTTGTAAATACTGAAAAAAGTGGGAATTCACCTAATGTAAATAAGATTATTGTTGTCCCTTTATTACTTTAAATATGTAATGTCCAATTACTTAATAGGGGTTTCAACAAAATTGCTATTGGGTCAAACAGATCATACAATAAAACATTGAATATTATTTATGTTAATGATAATAAAATTATGCTGTCCTCCAAAGAGATTAGATTTACACTGGAGTGGTAGAGGTATTGTTAAACACACAGCGGAAATGTTTGCGTTTGATTATCGTCTTGTCCAACAATAAGAGTACCCGTAAAGTTTTTGGTTTCCTATGCAACATGTCATTAAACTAAGAACACTATTGATATAGCCTTATTTATATACGGTGGCATTTATTTGTACACTTTTTTTGTCCTAAATATTGTTATATTAATTTTGTTTGTAGCTATTAGCTGTATACACCATCAATTTGCTGAATATATTTTTCAATCCAATATTTCTCAAATTCATGCTGTGAAAAGTAAATGCGAGGGTTGGTTACATATTATGAAATACCGGTTCCATTTCCTTTCTTCCACGTGCAATTAATTGATATAGATAGATATATACAATTTTCACGTGTTCGTATATAGCGTATACGTGAAGTGTCCATGTAAGGCCGAACCTGTTGTATACAAGGATAAACAAATAAACATAAAATAAAAATAAAAATATAATAATTAAATGAAATATATAAAATCACTTCTTCGCTCTAGGCTTTATTTACGGTACTTAAGAGAAGAAGAAAAACAAAAAAACACGTTTTAGAGAGTCCTACAGTAAGCCGAAGTGTTTGTTGTGGTTTCACCATATACTAAGTTCCCCAGGCAGTTTGTTTCAAAATTGATTATTATAATAATATGATGCAGTGTAGATATTGTTATTTGAGTTATAGGTTATTTGTTAACAAAGTACGGACTAGCACTTAATTAAAACACATAATTGGAAGTAATGTATGAACAGTTACAACCGAAACAATGTTACGTAACCTTGTGTCACCATTATATAATTATATATACCGGTATATATATTTTTTTTTTATTTTTTTTTTATTTTTTTTATGTGATTGAGGGAGGCAAAAGGCATAAGTGCCTAGAGCGAGTGCCTCCCCCATAGTTGAAAGAGTGACAGGGCCAAAATCAAGGGACGTTCGAGCCAAAATGCCTGGACACACGGAGTTTGAAGCAATTTAAGTCATAGGAAGAGGGAAAGACTGATTCTGGGAGAGTTCCAGATCTCAGCTGTTGAGTAGAAGAAAGTTTGAGAGTAACGTTTCACTCTTGGGTTGGAGAGTTGCACAGAGTAGGGGTGGGATTGAGTTGCAAGACGGGTACCACGTGCCCTACGTAAAGGAGGTGGTATGCACTGGGATAGCTCTGAGGAACACTGATTATTATAGTAGCGATAGAATAGCGAGAGATGCAACATTGTGGCGGAGAGAGAGAGAGATTGCAGAGAGTTGGTGAGTGGACGGGAGTTAATGATACGAAAGGCCTTCCTTTCAACTTTGTCTAAGAGAGCGGTGTGAGAGGAACCTCCCCACACATGTGAACAATACTCAATACAAGGGCGCACTATGCCTCTGTACAGAGCAAGAAGCTGTGCAGGGGAAAAGAACCCCCTAAGGCGGTTGAGCACACCCAGCTTCTGGGAGGCTGCGTATGGAGGTGATGGCGTGAGTGAAAACAAATGTGTGGAAATGGTAGTAAATAAAGGCATATAAAGATGACACAGATTCTACTTGTCAATTTATTATAAGTAGTTGTGTCTGTAACTATCATAATAATACATTTGATGGCTTGTCCTGCATCATTTAAGCTACTTCAATCGTGATTAATATAGATATAGAAATATTTCTATAATTTAATCACTGTTAATAAATTATAGTTTATCCTACATCCCAAAGGTTCTTCTTACGCTGTATAAAATCGTCGAAAATGGGCCACCATAAACTGTCAAAATGCGTCATGAATCTCAAGGGGTAAATGGTGTTCCAAGGAAAACCAAAGAATATCCTTCTCTTGTCGGAGGCAATATTCAAACTCGAAACATTTTAGCTCTGTATTGAACACTTAATACCTCTACCACACATTCACACATTTAAATAGGCAGTGACGGCGTTTCTTCCCTTGCTTGTGTTTACTGTATGATATCTACGTTATATATGTGTTCTATTTGATATTTTGTAGCTCTTAAGGTTTGGATGTAACTTATCACAGTAGCATTATAATTATAATTACCATTATGTATCTAGTTTAATGAAAAAAATATAGAATAATAATGATAACCTTACCTTTTGATACCTTTTGATGTGTTCGCCACTCTTCTAGCGGCACCAAGGAGCGCGACGCCCCTCGTTATGGGTGGTGATTTGGTGCAGTAGACTGTTTGAAGCGACAGCTCGCTCCCTTTCGAGGATGGGCTCGTCTGGCACTTTTTGCAGTTCGACATCTAGGGCTCTCTTGAAGTTGTCTAACGAGATGTCCCCCATGTCTCTTACTCGCCGTGGGAGTTTGTTGAAGAGACGTGGGCCTCTGTGTGATAACCAGCCCTCTCGCAGAGAGCCCATAGCACCCCTGTTATTCATCCGGGGGATTTCGCATTACCAGCCTCTCCTATCACTGAATTTCATGACTATCGGAGTATGTAGGTTTGGTACTAAACCCTCTGCGATTTTCCACGTGTATATTATTAGGTAACGTTCTCTTCTACGTTCCAGTGAGTACAGATTCAGTGCTCTTAAACGCTCCCAATAGTGTAGATGTTTTATCGAACTTATATGCGAAGTGAAATTTCTTTGTACACTCTCTATGTCATTTATTTCACCTGCTTTGTATGGGGATGTTAATACGCTACAGTATTCAAGCCGCGGTAGCACTAGAGATTTGAAGAGCGATATCATAAGCAATTCACCGCGTGTTTTAAAAGTACGCAGAATCCAACCCGTTAAGACGTTTCGCAGCCGCCACTTTGACCTGGTTATGTACTTTGAAACCCATATTTTCAGACATTAATACCCCAAGGTCTTTCACACTGTCTTTCCGTTCTATTATGTGGTTAGAT
This sequence comes from Paralithodes platypus, assembly GCA_032716605.1. Taxonomy (NCBI): domain Eukaryota; kingdom Metazoa; phylum Arthropoda; class Malacostraca; order Decapoda; family Lithodidae; genus Paralithodes; species Paralithodes platypus. The sequence continues at coordinate 33,442,931 of CM064483.1, read as the reverse complement.
TCTGTTAAGTAATTTGTAATTTCTTTAACACCATTATTATCTCCGTACCGTATTAATTGGAATTTTTCCTCATTGAATTGCATGTTGTTTTCCCTGGTCCACTGGAACACTACATTCATGTCTTCCTGCAGTCGGCCCGTGTCCTCTTGTGTGTTTACTATCTTGCTTAATTTTGTGTCATCAGCAAAAGATGACACCGTACTGTGTCTGGTGTTGGTATCTATGTCGCAAATTAGTATGAGGAACAGAAGGGGCGCTAGCACTGTTCCTTGGGGCACTGAGCTTTTGACATCCGAAGGCTCAGATGTGACTTGGTTTACTGCTACCGATTGTTTTCGGTTTACGAGGAAATTGTATATCCACCGTCCGATTTTCCCAGTTATACCTTTTGCTTTCAGTTTGTGGGCTATTATACCATGGTCACATTTATCAAATGCCTTAGCAAAATCGGTGTAAATGACATCCACGTTTTTCTTTTCTTCTAGCGCTTTAAGAATTTTGTCATAGTGTTCCAAAAGTTGTGAGAGACATGATCTTCCCGCTCTGAACCCATGTTGACCGGTGTTGTGTAGTTCATTTGTCTCCATGAATGTTGAAATTTTGCTTCGCAGGACTCGCTCGAAAACTTTAATGATGTGAGAGGTTAGAGCTACCGGGCGGTAGTTTTTTGGTAGTGCTTTACTCCCTCCTTTATGCAGTGGGGCAATTATTGCGTTTTTCAAGCTATCTGGTATGTCACCAGTGTCTAGACTCCTTCTCCACATTATAGCCAGGGGTTTTGAGAGGTTTTCCTTACATTTCTTCATTAGGATCGAATTCCATGAGTCCGGGCCTGGTGCCGAGTGGGATGGCATGTTGGAAATGGCCTCTTCTATGTCTTTTGGACTGAAATCAATATCCAGCATCTGAGGGGTTTCCGTGGGGGAGGTTTCCATGAAAATATATTTTGGTCTCTGATGACTTTTGTTTCATCAGGCTCACTGAATGCCATTTCATACTGCCTGCTTAAGAGTTCGCTCATTTCCTTTTTGTCCCCTGTGAAAGAGCCGTCCCCTTTGCTCAGTGGGCCAATGTTTGATGTTGTTTTAGCCTTTTGTTTGGCGTATGAAAAGAAGTATTTGGAATTTTCCTTTATACCTGCAATAGCTTTCCTCTCCTCTTCCATATGTTGTAGTTCATATGATATTCTTAGCCTTTGTTCAATTTCCACAATTTCTCTATCTATTTCGACCTTTTGCCTATCCTGTAGATTTTGATGTGTACGTCTTTGTGTGAGTAATTTTCTTCTTCTGTACAGCCTCCTCCTTTCCCGATCTTGTTTGCTTCTTCGTTTTGTTTGTCTTGCAGGTATATAGTGGCTACAGATTTGGGTCATGGTTTCTGTTATTAAGACTAGACATTCTGCTGGTGTCAGGTTATCCATTAAATCTTCCCAGTCTATTTCCTCCATTTCTTGATTTACCTCTTCCCACCTAATGTTTTTGTTATTGAAGTTAAATTTACTGAAGGGGCCGGTTTTTGTTCTCGATTCTGAGGTTGTCTGTACACTTTCTAAGGTTGTTTTGATCTCAATTAATTTATGATCTGAGTATGTTGTGTCCGATATGTTAATGCTGTGTACTAGAGAGTCGTTGTTAGTGAAGACCAGGTCTAAGATATTGTTTTCCTGTGTGGGTTCAGCAATATGTTGGGTAAGACTAAAAAAATCACAAAGTTCAAAAAGCTCTCTCGTATTAGTATTTGCTTCTCCGGTGTTATTTGCCACTAACTGGTTTTCTAGTTGTCTCCATTTAATGTTTGGTAGGTTAAAGTCTCCTAGCCATATAATATTTGGTGTTGGGTTCCCCAGGGTTTCCACTTCTGATTTTATTTTGTTGAGCTGGGTTTTGAATTCTTCTCGGGATGAGCCTGGAGGCCTGTATGTAACAATAACTGCTAAATTTAGGGATTCTATTTTAACTCCAAGTATTTCCACCACTTCATTACTGTTATTTAGGAATTCAGTACATATCAGTGAGTCATGTATGTACCGTACAAGGCTACACCTCCATGTGATCTATGCGTTCTGTCCGCCCTATGTAGGTTGTAACCAGGAATCCATACCTCACTATCTTCCTGTTCTTTAATGTGAGTTTCTGTGAGAGCCGCAAATATAGCGTTTCCTTCTTCTAGCAGGCCCCTAATAAATGGTACTTTGTTCGTGGTTCTATTTTTTAGGCCTTGGATATTTGCAAACAAGATTGGGGAGGAATTGTTTGGAGTACTATGTGTACCTAATAGTCTTCGGGATGTATTGGCCACTCTTGGGAGGCCAGGAGGTGCTCGAGGTGTTCTATGTGCTCTTCCATCTCCCTCAGTCTCTTCATCTTCATCTGCCCTTTCCCTCCTTGCCTTTTCCTCTGTCTCGTCCTCGCATAGCTAGAGAGTTTTTTGGGCTACCATTCGTGTTAGGTCTAGCATATCTCCAAGTCCCTTTAATATGAAAAGCTGGGCATTTCATATTGTAGCAGGTCTTGTTCTCAAGTGATGTCTTGCAAAGGGATGGGTGGTGGTATTTGCAGGTTTCACCAAATCTACATTTTCCATGACTGGTTATGTTGTTGCAAATTTTGGGATGAGCAAATCTACATGAATTCCCATTATATTCGCCCTTTTGACCAAAGTAGCACCTTCTTTCCAGATAACATCTGCACACTGGTGTAGACAACCCCAGTAGGTGTGGCTGGGGCTGCGAGGGGTTATGTGGTGAGTTAAGTGTGGTTGTGGGTGATAGTGGGCTTGGTGTATGGGTGGGTGAGGCCTGCAGGGGGGTGGAGTTACGGGTCGGTTGTAGGTGGGCAGGTGGCAGTGGTGAGGGGGGAGACGATGTGGAAGGGGAGCCTGATATGGGGGCTTGTTGCATCCTACGTTCATCCTGCAAATGTATTTGATCAACAGCAGTAGGGTGGTCAATGGCCATAGATGGGATTAATGTGGGTGTTTTCTGGGTGTGGGGAGATGTGCGGCAGGGTTTGTGGATTTGTAGGGTGCGAAAGGTTGTTGTTCGGCAGGCGATGTGTGTTGATGTGCAGGAGGCAATGTGGGCATTTTCATGGGAAGGTGTGCGTGTGTGGGTTGTGATATTAGTATGGGCCCTGAGGCCCCAATAGTTCCCCATTTTCTGTGAAAGGTAGCTATGTCTTGGCTATATTTCAGTCTATCTTGTACTTCTGTATTTTCTACAGTCTGTATGACTTGCCATGTGATATCGAAACAACTATCGCAGAAATGGAGGTTCTTCCCTCTTGTATTGTATGCCTCATTTATTGGTATCAATCCTATGCAAATCCAGTGGTATGGTTGCTTGCATATCCGACATGCGGTGCCTTCATGCATGTGTATATTCATCTTACACCTCGTACAGTTGTCTCTGGTAGACATTTTTTGTTTGTTTTTTTGTTTTTCCACCCGCCCTTACATGGGGGAGAGAGAGAGAGAGAGAGGGGGGGGGGGCGTGGAGGACAAGGAGGTGTTTGTTACGCGGTTTACGGGGAGTGTGGGAGGGGGGGGGGGTGAGTGCCACTCGTTTACACTCGTCATGTTTAAACTTTAAGTAACTTTAAGTAACACTTTCAATAATTATCTTATGAAACAGAATTCTCACTGCCCTAACCACTTTTCCCGTTTTTGGTCGACTGTTTAGCGGAATATACGGCACGAAAATAACGAACTTTCCAGGCTACCTACTGTATATATAGTATCTATTTTAATTTTCATATTTTACCTATCAACTTGATTCAACACTGCTCAGGTTCGAATTTTCACCACATTTGGTTGCGTGGGAGATCTTTCTCTCCAATAACGTCACTACTAACCTGCGATATGGTCAAGAAATAATCTGCACTGATTTAATTTGTTTACATATTGTTTTTCTCTGTTTGCTATTATTTACGATATTTGTTTTGTCGGTACCCTTTCCTGTCGAGGTTAAGTTTCGCTTTTGGTAAAATCGTATAGGGGGAGGGGAGGGGACGTGTCCAGGAGAGCGAGGGGATATATGTGTTTATGGTCTTTGCGGTCACCGAGGGTATTTTGTTTACAGCATACGTCCTGTTCCCAAGCTAAAAGTTAAAAGTTCCCCTGACTTTAATTCTCTGTATTATACTTTCCTAGTTTATTTACGTGATATACGATGTTCACTATCACTTTTAACTTAGGCTTCCTATTTTCCCATAGCCCTGTTTGATTTCATAGGACTATATAGCTAACACTTTGCCTTGGGACGTAACGGTTTTTTCTTTCCCTTCTTCTTTCCACCCGCCTTATGGGCCTGCCCTAGGCCTGTCCTAGACCAGCGCCGTGGCACTGCTGTAGGAGTTAACGGATTTTTTCTCCAAAACGCGTATATCTCTCCAGATATTTTATCAATCGGTTCGATTTTGCACTTCACAGGACCGCGACACTACGTTTGTTTTTGTGTGTGATTTTTTGAAAGTTTAATCACCAGTATCCCACGGGATAGTCGAAAAATCCCGGACCGCGACGGACGTGACCCTCCTCTCTGACTCTGACATTATTAATCCAAATAATGTGATAATCTAGTGATATCCAAACCTTAGGAGCAAATAACTATTACAGAAACCACATAAATACCGCACATATAATACCGTAAACACCAGCAAGATATGAAATGCCATCCCTGCCTATCTTATTATTATTGTGAATAATAAGTGAAACAGGGCCTGTGATTGGCTCTAAGCCACATGGGCCAAGTCAGTCAGTATTCATCTCTTGCTTACCGTACTTTTTGGGTTTATAATTTCTTTATTTCGCTTGTGTATACTGTATGCTATATATGTGATAAATGTGTATTAATGTAATATATCATGACTCTTTAGATTGGGATATCACTGTAGATTGTTAAGTAATCATTAACATTATTAAAGCGTGTCCAGTATAATGAATGAATATAGACTAATAAATTATAACAATACAGAATTTATCAGTTCTGCGACTCTTCTGGGCCAGTGAGCTACGGTATTGATAAGATGGGAAATCATGAGCGTCGATACACACACCAACTAGGAGCCAGATGTATGGTTCGAGTGAATGGATAATAGCTAAATATATAAGTTTGTATTCAATTAAGGAAAGAAATGTAACAATTAAAGGGCTTCATACTAGCTCAATTCATTCTTATAAATACCACAGATCCTTCCTTATCTGCACAACATTTTGTAAATATAGCTGTAATAAAACAAAACACAACCCCGATACGGAAAGGGTTAAATTAATCTCGGAGGGAGCCGTGTTCGCTGAGGCAGTTGAAAGATGCCAAATATCCTCAAGTAAGAAAATAACATGCAAGTTTGTGTAATGTAATGTCACATTAATGTGTGTGGCCGTGTGTCTGAGTTGACTAGTTACGAAATATATGAGTATTGAGAATACACACGTAACCTTATATTTATACATTTTAATATTCAATGAATTCAATATGGGAACCCATTTTATGTGTGTGTCAATTAATTCATTCATTAATATATACACTTTGACAGTGAAATACATGCTTTCTCCAAACAGTGGGATATACGGGTTTAGACAATTATAACTGAATTGAAATATGATAATGCAAAAGTAAATTCAAATCTCAGTTGTATTTGACCTAATTAACATATATTGTTAATAAACTTCCATATTCTAATGGATTATCAAACTTTATAATTATTATGTTAGGTTTGTATACAATGGCAAATATCCAATATATATGAAGTATGTAACGATATGATATATAATTTTAGGAAGAATATTTGGAAAACATACATAAAAATACAATGATTCGATGAGAGAGAGAGAAATAAAGAACGGCTTATAGACGTCAACAAGAACGAAAGAGGTAGAGGGGGAAGGGAGGGCTTGGCTGAGAGAGGGTGGTATAGTGGGGATGCAGTGGGGGGATGGGGGGGGGGGGCCGGGGGTACCAATGTTACCAACACAATTCGCGGATCCCTCTCAGGCAGGTGTAGCAGGACTTATGTCCACAATAGTACCTGTATCCTGTATCCATTTCATCATGAATTTTGCCAATCTACTGTACCTCCTTACTGCCCATCAACGCAAAATTATCAGATCTCTGGAAAGCCTGAACAATAAAATCTCTAACGCTGAAACTGCTATATCTTTTAACCTCGTGTGCATCAAAGAAAAAATATATATATACGGTATAAACTGTGTATACATATATATATATGCATTATATTAGTACCGGGTATGTGATGTTATGATCTGTGTTAGCCTGCATACTTTGGCAGTGAAGTATGATAAAAAAAATATACTATACCGCTATCTATCTATCTATGTATTTACTTATCTATGTCTAGTTAACATTCTATCCATCTATCTCATTATCAATATACACCGTAATCTATCTATATATCTTTTTATCTTTATTATCTATCTATGTAATCTAATCTCTGTGTATCTATATATATTTCTATTTATATAGCTATGTAATTTAATCTCTATCTATTTATCGTTCTATATATCTATGTAATCTAATATGTATCTATATATCTTACAGCTTGCTAGCAACTGTATCTATGTAATCGTATCTCTATCCATCTAGACCTATAATGCCCCTATCAACCCTCCTTTCCTAATCTATCTATCCTCATCCCCTTGTATACACCCCTATGTTATCTATCTGTGTATCTATCTATATATCTATCAATTATACCCTTATACCGCCACAACCTATTCCAACTCCCTCCATCACTATCCTCTGTCTCTCTCCTCTATCCTTATCTACCCTTATGTTATCTATTTATCTTTCTGTCTATTTATCTACCGGTATGTATCTTTTGTATTTATTATTTTTTGTCTAAGTAATTGAGGGAGGCAAAAGGCAGAACTGCCTATAGCGAGTGCCTCCCCCATAGTTGAAAGTGTGACAGGGCCAAAATCAAGGGATGTTCGAGCCAAAATGCCTGGACACACGGAGTTTTAAGCAATTTAAGTCATAGGAAGAGGGAAAGACTGATTCTGGGAGAGAGTTCCAGAGCTCAGCTGTTGAGAAGAAGAAAGTTTGAGAGTAACGTTTCACTCTTGGGTTGGAGAGTTGCACAGAGTAGGGGTGGGATTGAGTTGCAAGACGGGTACCACGTGCCCTACGTAAAGGAGGTGGTATACACTGGGAAAGCTCTGAGGAACACTGATTATTATAGTAGCGATAGAATAGCGAGAGAGATTGCAGAGAGTTAGTGAGTGGACGGGAGTTAATGATATGAAAGGCCTTCCTTTCAACTTTGTTTAGGAGAGCGGTGTGAGAGGACCCTCCCCACACATGTGAACAATACTCAATACAAGGACGCACTATGCCCCTGTACAGAGCAAGAAGCTGTGCAGGGGAAAAGAACCCCCTAAGGCGGTTGAGCACACCCAGCTTCTGGGAGGCTGCCTTAGCAAGACTGGTAATATGGTCCTTCCAACTGAGAGCAGAAGAAAAAGAGACCCCAAGAATCTATATTTATCTATCTATCTACTCTATCCTTCCTCTTCCTATCCCTTCCCCCCTCCATCCCTACCTTACCTAACACTCCCTCTCCTCCCCCCTCCCCTACTTTACTAACCCTCCATTCCCTCTCCCTCCTTCCCTCCTCTTCCCCTCTCTCTCTATCTTACCTAACCCTACACTCCCCCCCCCCAAAAAAAAAAAAAAAAACCCAGCCTTTATCCTGTGCAGTAATTTGGGTAATGGGAGGCCTAGTCATTCATATTTATGATTTCTTTCATATGCACTTGTCTCAAAATGTAAACTGCGTATCCTTGCATTAGCATCATTAATACAGTCTGATCTCTTACAAAGGTGAATCCATTTTCTCTTTGTATCATCGTCTCTAGGAAAGTGGTGAACAATTAAATGCTTATCACTTGCTTTTTTCCTGTTTGAGAAACACCCAAACACTGCACAGTTGCTGGGCATGTCTGCACACTTGCTTAAGCAAAGCAACACAGCAGAACATCGGGGCTATGCAAAAAACACTTCACTTGATTCAGGAGAGATGGGCGCGACCTTCACAAATCAAAGGGGGGAAAATAATGAGGGAGCGCAGGATGGGGTCTATTTCACGTCACTGCGCGGGATAAGCAAGTTTAGGGACTCTGGTGGCTATACCTTGTACTGTATATCTTGATCGCACGTACATTATAGTGTTCTTGTAATATATATACTGTATATACAGTATATTTATATATTTATATATATATATATATATATATATATATATATATATATATATATATATATACTGTGTATATTCTTACCTTAATATTTATCTTTCAAGACTTGATATATAATTAATAGTCCTTCTTTAGATATACTTATTCGGTTCATAACCATAGCCTACTAAGCTTCGGTTTAATAATAATTCTTTATAAATACCGGTACTACAAGACTTTAATTAGTTTCAGTATTTTTCCATAATTAAAGAGTATCAGTCAATAGTGGATACCAAGTCCTAAGATCCAAAAGGAAAGGAAGCAACAACAGGAAATTATTTTATTAGATTTTTCTTTCGTTTTGCCTTCAGCTGACTGATACCTTAACACCTTAAGAGCGGCCTATGCGGTTTATTTATATGTACCGCCCAGCGGGGTGTTTTTAGCCAAAATAGGGCTGTTTACGTGATCATTTTCATGCCTAAATAAGACCCAGAACGTAAAACAAGTACCTATCCCTGAAAGGGCATAAACAGAGCTTTCGAATGACACCATAACGATCCTTTTATGATGGCTAGTTTTCTTGCAATAACCATGCAACGCGAGTGCAAAAAGCATGTAATTCGGTACTTTCCCCATATAATTCAGTATGTAGCGAGTGAGAGAGGGAGGAGGGAGCTGAGATTCGTGTCAGTAGGTTCTCCGCGGTGGTCTGGAGCAGTCATACGCTCGCTAGTCTCCTGCCACCACTTGTCTCTCTCTCTCAGCAACATTACGTGCTGAAATTGCCACTCGACCTATGTCGAGCGCCGCCACATAGTCCAGCTTTATTAAATATGACTTATGTGGTGAGCCGCTTTTTAAGGGTTAATATATATCTCTGTGCTATCTAGTTTCATCAAGTTAACCACTTGAGGATCAAGATACGTAACAGAAGAGTGGCGACCTTGCCAGGATTCGTTTCATACAGTTTCACTCAGTTTCATTACCGTTTCACTACTTAAAAATCAAATATTAATCATGCCTGATATAATTCCTGACGAAGATGCTCGGGTTTTCATAGAATCAGAACCCACAGCCCCTGAAATTGACCGTCTGTCAAAATCCGAACTGAAAGTGCTTGCCTCACATCTCCAGTTAACTGTCTCAAACATGTCCAAAGTAGAGGTGGCTCAGACCATAAAAACCCACCTGTTCCCTGTAGAAGGCGGGGAGGGTGACGGAGCAGTTGGTGGGATTCAGAGTAAACCTAGCCAACTTGATGAACAATTGCCACCTGGTTTTACCGTTGATCAAGTATTCGAACTAGAACTAGCCAGAATAAAGACCGAACAAGCCAGAATAAATGCCGAACAAGCCAGAGCAAATGCCGAACAAGCCAGAGCAACGACCGAACAATATCAATGTCAATATCGTATAGCTCAACTAAATGTCAATACAAATGCTCCCTTAATTGCTCCCCCTCTGGGATTGACTATGACCAGTGTCATTCCACCTTTCACGGAGGATAATGTGCAGGATTTCTTTGTTTTGTTTGAGGAAGTTGCTGGAGGTATGAGGTGGACAAGAGATCAATGGCCTTTTATGTTACAAACCGTTTTGACAGGGCAGGCTCGAGCCACGTATTTGTCAGAAGTAGCAGAGGTTAGGCAGGATTATGACAATCTCAAAGAAGCTATCCTAAAAACCTATCAATTACAGCCTGAGGCTTACAGGCAATCTTTCCGTAAAAACCAGAAGAAAGTAGAAGAAACCCATAAGGTATTTGCCAGGACCATGACTAAAACTTTCAATCGTTGGGTCAAGAGTAAGAAAGTCACAAGCTACAATGATCTGAAGGAGTTGGTCCTGTTAGAAAATTTCCTATGGAAAATTGATTCTTCTGTAGCCTATCATTTGAGGGGGAAAAAGGTAGATTGTCTTGCCGACGCTGCTGACATGGCTGACACATACGTGCTCAACAACAAATTTCGTGGAAAGAAGCCCTACGATAATTCTAGTTCTATTCTAAGTATCCCAATCACAAATCTTCACAAGCCTATAACGTCTTCCCCAGCTAGCCAAAATAGAATTGTTCCCCCAACTAAAAATGCGACTCAGGGCAATGGTAACAGAGGTGGGGCCCAAAGAAATAGTAATGCTCAAAGAGGGAACGTTCCCGTATCCCCTAAAGTATGTACTTTTTGTGGCAAGAGAGGCCACCTAGCTTATCAGTGCTGAGCCAAGGAGAAAACCGAGAGATCGAGGCAGACAGTTGCCGCCGTATCTCAAACTCCATATGTGCCTTTAATGCAAGACTCCCGACAGAAGGAGTACCTAGCACCAAAAGTGCCTTTAATACAAGACTCCCGACAGGAGTACCTAGCAGCTAACGTAAACCATCTAGACAGGGGTGTAGTAGCATGTGTGGTGCAACCCACTAGGGTTAAGCCAATAATAATTTCACCATCAGTGCAGGACAGTTACCGTCCCTTTATTTCATCTGGCAACGTGAGATTAAATGGTTGCATGCATGAGGTAAAAATTCTGAGAGACACAGGTTCTACTAGCACCCTCATGGTGAATCCTTACACTGAGTGCCCACCTGGCGAACCAGTTATAATGAGAGGTGCTGGAGGCCAATTTTATGCATACTTGGTAAAAGGCGAAATTGAATGCGAGTTACTACAGGGTGAGGCCACCATAGCTTTGTGTCGGTCCCAAGATATCCCTGTGCCCGGGGTAACACTCCTTTTGGGGAATGATGTAGCAGGTGAGAAGGTCCAACAGACCCCATTTTGTCACTTTCCCCTGTTAACGAGCCACTAACCGGTGAGCTCGAAAAGGAGATGCCAACAGTTTTCCCTGTGTGTGCTGTCACATGTTCAATGTCTCAAGTTGAATCAAGTAGCAGGTCCCTCAGACAGAAATGTACCGAATGTAAGAGTTGATGAAAGGGATGATGAGAGTGTGAATGACGCTCCAACTGTGCCTGATGATGTGACTGAGGTGGATTTATCTGACACCTTTATGGCTCATCTTGACCCTAACGATGACCATGAAACCCCTCCAAATTGTCCTAGTGGCCTGGTAGAGCTACAGAAAGATGATAGAGAATGCAAGGAGTTAGCTGCCAGGGCCGTGAGTGAAGAGGAATGTGAGAAGGAGGGTGGTGAATGTTTCTACCTCAAAGGAGGAATATTGTAGCATAGATGGAGACAGCCACACAGACCAATCGATGACGGGGCCTGGGACGTCCATCAAGTAGTAGTCCCCAAACCTTGTCGTAGAGATATCTTGGAAATGGCACATTGTATACCATTGGCAGGACACCTAGGTGTGAGAAAAACTCTAGACATAATCAGAGCCCACTTTCACTGGCCAGGAATGCGTGCAGAAGTAGTGGAGTTTTGTAGAGTGTGTCACACCTGCCAGATGACAGGAAAACCCAATCAGAAGGTGCCTGTACATCCTCTGGTGCCCTTGCCCGTCTCGAGAATCCTTTTACTCGGGTGGTAGTGGACATTGTAGGCCCATTGCCTAAGACTTCCCAAGGTAACATTTATTTATTAACGATTATGGACATGGCAACTCGCTACCCAGAGGCTATACCCTTAAGGACTACCTCTGCTCCAACTGTCATCAAGGAACTGCTCAAATTCTTCACCAGAATTGGTTTCCCCCATGAGGTGCAAAGTGATCAAGGAACTAATTTTACCTCTAACATTTTTCAGCAGTCCCTGAAGGAGTTGGGTATCGAGCATGTTAAGTCGAGCACCTACCACCCAGAGACTCAAGGGGTTCTCGAACGGTATCATCAAACCTTGAAAGCCATGTTGCGTAAATATTGTACAGAGACCGGAGTTGAGTGGGATAAGGGGGTACCTTTTCTTTTATTTGCTACTCGTGAGGTTCCAACTGAATCCCTGGGTTTTTCCCCTAATGAGCTAGTTTTCGTTCACCAGGTAAGAGGTCCTTTGCAACTATTGCAGGATAGCCTAGTTGGCAAGGAGGGGAACAAAAACCTCCTCAAGTATGTTTCAGATTTCAAAACCCGGCTGAGATCCTCATGTGAGTTTGCAGCTCAAAACTTGACAGTGGCTAAAAGCTCCATGAAAAACTGGTATGACAGAAAAGCCCGTGAGAGGGAGTTTCAGCCCGGTGATGAGGTTTTGGTCCTGCTCCCCCTTTTTGGCCAACCTTTATCTGCCAAGTTCAGGGGCCCATATAAGATCATTCAGAGGGTGAGCATTACCGATTATCTAGTAACTACCCCAGACAGGAGAAAGCCCACGCAAGTATTCCATATAAATATGTTGAAACCCTACCATAGGTCCCCTGATTCCTCTCCTCCAGATTCTCCCACTGTGGCAGTAAATGTCACGACCTGTGGACAGCCTGGTGCGGACGAAGTCTTCAGTTCTCTTACTGACCCGCAACAGACTGTTCCAGAGCCTGAAGGTATCCATGCAGACTTTGACTTGTCATGTAGCCTATCCAACTTTAAGTATAACTCAGTAGCTTGGGGGGAATTACCATCTAAACTATGTCATCTTCCCTCTGATCAAACGAACCAACTAATCTCTGTTTTATCTCAGTCTCCCAGTGTGTTCCGTGATACTCCAGGGCTCACTTCTTTGGCCGTGCACGACATCGACGTAGGGGATGCAACACCCATTAAACTATCCCCCTACCATGTCTCACCACAACGCAGGAGTATACTGCAGGTCGAGCTTGACTTCATGTTGTCAAACGAGCTGATCACTAGGGCCTTAAGCCAGTGGAGTAGTCCGGTCATACTTGTGCCAAAGCCAGACGGGAGCCATAGGTTATGTATGGACTATAGGCAAGTTAATGCTGTCACAAAGAACGATACCTACCCACTGCCACAGATCGACGACTGCATTGACCAGATTGGTACAGCCACCTATATCAGCAAGATTGACTTAATGAAGGGATATTGGCAAGTAGCTCTCACCCCTAGAGCGAGGGAAATATCATGCTTTGTAGTCAATAATCAAGCCTTCTGCTGTAACGTAATGCCCTACGGTTTGAAAAACGCTCCAGCTACATTCCAGCGCCTCATGAATTTGGTGACTGAAGGGGTACCTGGATGCGTTGTCTACATCGATGATATTCTTATCTTTTCACAGTCATGGGAGGAGCATCTTTACCAACTTAGATTGCTGTTCTTCAAGCTTGCTGATGCCAATCTGGTGGTTAATCTTAAGAAATGCACCTTTGTAAGGAGTACGGTCCAATATCTGGGATATACGGTAGGTCAGGGGCAGGTTGCACCTCCTCAAGCAAAGGTAGAGTCTATTCTAGAATTCCCAACTCCTAGCACTAAGAAACATATCCAAAGGTACCTAGGAATGATTGGTTATTATAGGCGTTTCATCTTAAACTTTTATAGGTTAACAGCTCCCCTGACAGATCTTCTCCGTAAGGATGTGAAGTTTGAGTGGTCCTCCGAATGTGAGGAGGCCTTTAATGCTACCAAATATATTTTATCAAATTATCCTGTACTCCGAGCTCCTGATTTTAACAGATCTTTGTCCCTAGCAGTGGATGCGAGCAATGCCGGGGTTGGTGCAGTATTGCTACAGGAAGACGACTGTGAAGTATTGCATCCTGTGTGCTATTTTAGTAAAAAATTAAATTCTGCTCAACGTAACTATTCAGTCATTGAGAAGGAGCTGTTAGCATTAATTTTATCCCTTCAATACTTTGCTGTCTATGTGCAATCTGCCTCTGGTGCCATCACTGTGTATACTGACCATCACCCCTTAAATTTTTTGCATAAGTTCCAAAATAAAAACCAACGACTGACCAGGTGGAGTTTGTTGCTGCAGGAATACTCCCTGGATGTTAAACATATTAAGGGGGTCCAGAACGTGCTAGCCGATTGTCTATCACGTATCTATTAAAGATTGCATTTACCAGGTTGGCCTCATACAGCAGTAAGATTAACTTAATGAGAGGATTTGGCAATTAGCTCTCCCTTGTAGCGAGGTAAATATCATGCTTTAGTAGTGCGCTTTCAAGCCTTCAGCTGTGAGATAATGCCTTGCAGTTCGAACAACGCTCCAGCTACGTTCCGGCTATGTTCTGATGTGGTACCTGGAGACGTTGCCTACATTGGGTGATATCCTTATTATATCCTCATTATAATCTTGCTGTTGCCAATCTGGTGGTGAATCTGATTATTTATTATGTATATAATGTACTATACTCCTTAAACTCTTTTCTATGGGGGAGGTCTGACATACGGAGCCCTGTATGTGTTTATTTAAGATTTAGAGTTAAGAGTTGAAGGAGTGCCGAATTACCCGGGCGGCGAAGCAGACCAGCGAGCGAACCAGCGAGTGGAAACCAGCTCGCCTGCATACCAGCAAACAAGCCTTCACACCTGCGTGCGTCATATGGGACCCTGCAAACTACTTCGATGACCCGACGCTATGACGATCATCGATTCCATTGGACCACGCATCTGGTACGCAACTAGAGGAGCTGTGATTGGGGCGCGCACCATCCCCCGCCTCCTGATTCGTTCCTACACCATCATTGCATAGTATATAAGACCCGAGTAGTGGGCATTCAAATCAGTCACATTTGGAGTTGGGAAGGTGAACTTGCAGCTGGAGGAAGACAGGGTGAAGTATTATAATGGGATTGTGACTGTCAGTCAGATTATATATGTGTGTGTTAAGTGTGTTCGGTGTAAACACTTATGTTGGTTAGTGAGATATGTGATTGGGAATTAACGTTAACGCTACTATTATGTACTTAACTATTTTAGTTGACTGACTTGTGGACTAAAGCAACTCTTTAAGTAATTGGATTATGATAAAAGTAATAGCCTACTATTGTTTTATATTAATACTTACGAATTCTTTCATTTTCTTTTAATTAAGCTTACATTGCTGGTAAGAACAAGAACGGTGATACTATTGTCTCATATTAGTAATATCGCCTTAGACTAACATGGCTGTTTTAATGTTACTTCTAGTGATTTCCTAAGCTGAAGAAAATTCTTTTAGCTTCAAAATATTATTTTTGCTTTTCATATTATTTGAGTGAGACCTGAATCGAATCTATGAAGAGATCCTGTAACTTAATTTACTCATAATCAAACCTCAATGTTACGTGGTTAAGAAATACATTTATCTAATTATTAAATATATATCTAACTTTTTATGTGACTTTGATATTAATCCTGATAATAATAACATAATACTATTAACGTAAGACAAGAACCAAGAATAATAACTACATTAAATATAAATTAAAGGACATGATATAAGAAAACTATCTATCCATTTAAAAAAGGGTAAGAGACAGAAATATTCTTACCTTAATATTTATCTTTCAAGACTTGATATAAAATAATAGATATACTTATTCGGTTCATAACCATAGCCTACTAAGCTTCGGTTAAATAATAATTCTTTATAAATACTACATGACTTTAATTAGTTTCAGTATTTTTCCATAATTAAAGAGCACCGTATCAGTCAATAAAGGATACCAAGTCCTAAGATCCAAAAGGAAAAGAAGCAACAACAGGAAATAATTGTATTAGATTTTACTTTCGTTTTGCCTTCAGCTGCTGATACCTTAATATATATCTCTGTGCTATCTAGTTTCATCAAGTTAACCACTTGAGGATCAAGATACACAACAATATATATATATATATATATATATATATACAGTATACCGGTATATATATAAGGAACTAAATAAATACAAATGTATATATTATAAAACTACACATTATAGCAATTTATCAGTGAAATTCACATCACAAGCTTTCCAAAATTATGAAGGTAAAATAAAAAGACCACACCTTTTAAAGTTCCCGGATGTAGTAATATTGCAAGGGGGTTGACGTAGCCTGGGTTCACATTGCACAGTTTCCCATAATCACGAACATTTAGTGCCAGGGTGTCAAACCGGAGCAATTTAGTTTGAAGACTTGAATGAATAATTATGTGAAATAATATAAGAAAATTCACATGAATAGCATTGTTATGGACATTTTATCACTGCCAGAGACATCATATGAACTGTAGATTATATATTAAACTTTGCATAGACAATAATAAAGTCTAAAAACAGGGACTTGCCTTTCCCATAATCACGAACATTTACCTTGTACCTTGACACATTTCCCCCGGCCATAGCAGCAGTAGTCACCCACGCACTAGTTACGCCAAATATTATAACCTAGTCTTTCACTTCCTACCTCCTCCATTCCTACGTGGGGCGACACGCTCCTCGTACAGTCACTTATAAACATTCGTGGACCCTCTCCCCTATGTTTTTATTTATGCATTATAGCTATCTGGATTGATTTTTGGGTAGAACTTGCTTTTCAATAAATGGTATATATAGTTTTATATTTGATGTATAAAATATTATATTCATCTGTTCGTTTCCAGAGATATACTTCCATAAATAGAAATAGGTGAAGTCCAGGAATATATATGAGTGGACTAGAAACCATGGTATTCGACTGTACCTTGACCCATTTCTCCCAGCCATAGCAGTAGTCACCCACGCACTAGTTACACACAGCATTATTACCTGACCTAATCTTTCACTTCCCACCTCCATTCCTACGAGGGGCGACACGCTCCTCGTACACATAGCGGCATTTATAGCACCTGTTAAGGGGGGGTAATGCTTGTGTTTTGGCATATATATATATATATTGTTTTTTTTATTTTAGTTTCCTCGCTAGACCTCCATCGGGGTTGGAAAAATATCCCCTATACCATATTTCAAGATGAATTTGTACATGTATTTTTCCCCCCTTTAAGAGTACCACTCATAAGAGGTGCAATACACATGCTTCTGGTGTACGTAGGGGAGATGGTTCGTCAGTCCCGAGTCTGTAGTATGGAGAGGGTGGATCCAGGTGTATTATGAATCAGCGGGAGAAGAACTGCCAACACATACAGTATACCAACTAAGGGGGCGAACGTCTTAATATCTACTTCCCCCTTAACAAACAATACCAAACCGCCTCGGCCTGCCCGGAAATTGATCACGGGTCCTCTTAAGTTACAAACCGAGCATGCTACTGACCACACCACCACCGGGGAAAAGGGGGACTCTTTAGTATGGAGATGGTGGATCCAGGTGTATTAGAGATCAGCGGGAGAAGAACTGCCAACACATAGTGTGAGTATACCACACAAGTTTCTGGTCCCCCTTCTCCCTCATGTTTAGCCCCATTAGTTTTCAGACTTTAAGATGTTTGCACCATTACTTTGTCGATTTTAAGACCTTTCGTCCCATTTCTTTGTCAATTTTAAGGCCTATCGTGCCATTTAGGTGTTGATTTTTTCCTGGCGAGCGATAGCGAGCCTGTAATTATAAGAGGAACTGGTCTTCGGCCGGGACATTTTTCTACTGAAAAATTTACAAATTTATCTTGTGGGGGTGTCTAGGGGGGGGGGGGGGTATCTAAGTTTGAGGGAGGACTAGCGAGGACACTAAAAACTAAATGAATACATGAATGAATAGACCAAAAAAAAACACACACTAACACAAAGGTTATATTTATTGCCTCTAAGTTGTGAGTCGAGCGTACTACTGACCAAGATACATACAAAACATAATAATTAATCAATAATTATAGACAAACGCTCAAAAACCTGTACAGCAAGTTATAACCCATTACAATATATCATTACCAATATAACGTAACAAATTAAATAAAAACCGCAAAAAAAACATTAACTCATGGAGCCTCGAACCTTTGCGAGTAGGCTTACGGATTTAAAAGCGAAGTCGTTACCGGCTATGCTATGCTTACCGCACTGAAGTCGAGACGAAGTAGCTGCGAGAGTTGCGCTCCAAGTTGCTTGTTTTATGTAAAATATACAAACATTGTAATGATAACTATGATTTGTATAGGTGTGCCACCTTATAATTTAGATTGCGAGACATATATAACATAGGAGGCTAATTAAGCTTAATTATGATAATATAATGTCGAAGTGAGATTTAGGCATACTGTTATGATAGCTTCGCTAGTCACCTCCACGGAGTGTTAGCGTGATCGCCGTCTGATTGCAAACAATCACAAACGTGATTCGTCGAATCAGAGGCGATCACGTTCAGCAGAGCTATCCCATTTGCGTGTTTGGGTAGACTGAACGCACTCCTCCATGTGTCCAGGTGTATTAGAAATCAGCGGGAAGAACTGCTAACACATACAATATACCGCACTAGTTCCCTATCCTTGTGCAACTTCCTTCTGAGCATTCGTATAATCTCTGCAGGGAAATATAGAGTATACATATTTCGGTGAACAATTCTTACTATCTATCTATCTATTGCCGGACGCCTTGATTCCCAAATGGGTGGCCACGAACGAAACGCCCCCACGCACCTCTGTCCCCAGTCAGTTGACGCCCCTCCTCCCATCCAACACCGCTTTCACGCGTATACTTCATAACTCCATCCTTCCACCTCTCCCACGGTTTACGTCTCCCTCTCTGTCTTTCTACCTCACTCCCGTACGCTCTCTTATGCTGGGTTCACACATTCACGTATATTGCTCCCGACAGCTCCCGTCAGGCGTAATCGCCAATTTTGTGTTCTGACGGGAGTAGTCCGGCCGTGAACGCCCGTATAACCACGACTATTGCACTTCCCGACAGACGTACCGTGACGGGGCCAGTATTACGTCAGTCGTAATGTAGTCGTATTGAACTACGTACGTGTTTGCGACTTGCGTAAGCATGTCCCCGTTCGTCGGCATAGGCTGCCCTATTTGCGGGAACACAGGCCACGCCCATGCCACGCCCCCACAAGACCTGCGTAGCTGAGGCCGTACGTCTTGGGATTGTTTAGGACCTACCTGGACCGGTTCCGGACAATCGTAGGCACACCCCGTCTGTCCAAACACAGACAAAGACAGTCTTTGTCAACCACGTAGGTATGGGTTGGAATCTGGGAACTACAAAAGGGCAGGACATTTTTGTTATCGAGTCTTTGACAGTTTGCTTTGTATTGTACTTTTATCTGTTACTTTTGATTTTCTTTAAGTTTGTAGGTTCTTCCATATTTTGTTTATTGTATATTTTTATATTTCCTTTAATTACTTCAATTATTCCCTGCTTACTTTATTTTTCATCTTTTATTTTTATATTTCAATCAAGTTTTTAATTGTTTCCATGTTTCCTTTGTTTTGTACTTTATGTTTTAGTTACGTTTTCAAGGATTTTCATATTTATTATTAACCATATTATCATTATTGCGTTTCAATTAGTAATTTCTTTTTTATTCTTACTCAATACTTTCAGTATATATTTCATTTGTCATCTTATTAATAAATAGGCCTACTTTAGCTACAATATTGGAAATAGAAACACACACGTCATTACACAAATACATATATTGTTAATATACATACATTATCATTAATTAGAAAGAGAGGCAAGGAGGGTTGCAGCTAGGGCTGCTAGGGTGGCTTCTTGGGGGTCTCCAAGGTCTGATCTGGATCGACGGATTGCGCGGGCGTACCTGGATTATATCCAGGTGATCCAGACAGAAGATGATCCAGGTTGAAGCTGGTGTTCCCAAACTGTGAGCCCAAGTTTGAGAGGTCCACTAACTGCGAATGTGTCGTGCAGAGGGTGACAGGGTGGCAGGGTTGGCTGTAGGTTGTTGCTCCGGTATGGTGAGAGGTATGACTGACGGCAGTGTGTCCCGCTGGTCCTTATATACCCCCCCCGTACATCATTGCCGCGTCTTCCCGCCAGCCCGCAGTGCGGCGGTGTTGCCATATACTTCCCGACGAACGTAAACTTTCCCGTTTGACGGGAATATTTTAG